>OZ020508.1:94428654-94693654 GCA_963971375.1 Platycheirus rosarum | reverse complement strand
TTTTTGGTTAATTGTATGTTAACTTACCGGAGTGTGATCACCAAGCGCATTTTGACGGGGATCGGCTCCCTAATATAATGGTCCTTTTCAATGGACGTACCGACCTCCAGTTGAAATGACGTGACCCTCAAATGTTTTTTGAATAGCAGAGGATCATTAACATCACATATCGCTCCAAAAACGGTTACAAAAGCCCCATCCATGTTCCGTTGCTGCAGATATGGATGAACCCAGAATTTCTTTTTCTTTTTTTTTCTTTTTCCTTTAGAGGCTCATCAAAAATAAGCGAAGCCAAGAGTAGGCTCATTGCTTTCCTTTTTCGATCGTCTGAATTATCTTCTTCCATTATTATAATTTATAATTACACAAATTTAAACTTCTTTTCAACAACAAAATTAAAGTAAGTTTTTAGACAGCAAAGGAAATGATTTTGACTTCCGTCAACGAGCTATACAAAATTATAGCAAGGAAATAGGAATACGTATAATTTGTATTCCTTCACTCTTTTGTAAAATGACGTATATCTCCCCCGTTCCAATTTTCTTGATTTTGCAGATCAAGACGTTGCAGAACAATGAAAATCCACCATGACAGTCCAAAATCGCAACAAAGTTTAGGTTCTAAAGATTTTACGAACTTGTAATTTACCAAGCTATAAAAAACTAATATCAATAAATCCATGAGTGTTTTTTGGCATTTATTTATTGATGGATTAATTATGGGATATTCTAAATAACACTCAGGATGGTTAGTGTCACCCAAAATAAGTGAGACTAAAATGGAACCTACTTGAGGTAGGCAACTAGCAGTCCATATATAATACGTCCATGGCTATAACCATTGCGTACGTTCACGTACGTATCTTTTGGATAGGTTTCCTTGCTTGTGTTTGGGTTTATGTGTGAACGAACAATACAACCAGATAGGTTAGTCCCCTTTTATACGCACAGGCATATGCCGCAGCGTGCCTTAATATTTAGTCGAAGGAGAATTTGTTGCGATTCCCTCATTCTCGTTTGTTATTTTCATTGCTTGCTTCATTATTATCTTCTTCAGTTTGTGGTCAGATGTATGATTTGCTATAAGTAAGAGCGAGAACTTTGAAATAAACCAACGTAAAGCCATTGTCACATATTGTTGCGTGACGCTTATTCAAAGTATGAAAACTACAGGCGTGCCCAAAAGAAGAAGAAACGGTGTCGTATGATTATGTGTATAAAAGGGGACTAAGTGTTATACCTCGCAATGCCTTATCAATGATATTTTATGTTTTTTGTTGTTGGATAACTACTTTTTTGACGTGATAACTTCTTATAAATCGATGACACACAGCACACATGAAAAACATGACTCTTGCTCACGTTACGTTCCGCGGAGCGGCCTTTGCAGTGTGTGGTTTGTGTATTGAATACTTTTTATAATATAACAACCTGCGTATAGTACTATCATGAAGCATGTTTTTTTTAATTGCGAATCAAGTCGCAATGAGTGGCGCTGAAATCACCAATTGGCAGGGATATAGAATAAGAACAAACTACAAAAGTGTATTAAATACTAGTAAAATATGGGTAAATGTTCTCGTTCGAGTATTAAGATTTAGTTACAGAACATAAAAATAATATTAAAGTAATAGATGGGAATAGTCTAACAAATAATCTCTGGGAGAGATTTCTTCTGCGTTAGAAGGAAAAACGCAGCAACTAGGAGCAATTTGTTCAGCGTTGGAAGGAACAATGCAGCAACTGTAAATAACTACCCAGTGGTTACACTATTAAAAAACGCGGCAACAGTCAAAGCAGCAATAACTGTTCTACAAAATTATTTTTAGTGTAACTAACTAAAACTTAAAATATTATGTTAATCAAAAGAACTCAAAGTTAAGCAAAAGTTCAAATCATTATTGTGAAATCTAGTCAAATCATATATTATGTGATATCTAACCTCTAGTAAACACATTCTGTGTGCTCTTTTTAAAGAAATTTAATTAATATACTTTAATTTTCAATCGAATAAAAAATAAAAAAATTAATAATAATAATATATTCATATCTAGAGCAATCGCTCTATTTCAAAAAAAATTAAATATATTCAACATCTATAAGATATTTTAAAGGCTGAAAAGTCCATGTTAAATCTATTTTTGTATATATTTATATGTTTTGTTGTAGACGTCTCTTTATTAGCGGGGTGAAATGACAAAGGAAAAAAAACCTATATGTGATCAAAATTAAATGAATGACACTAGCTCCATCTGTCCACTAGACGAAGAACATAAATCAGCTCTTGCTCGATGTGACTATTATTTCCGGACGTGTCCTTGTTCGAGACTCGAGGAAAGATAAAGATAGTTTTTTTTTCTTAAAAAAAAATAATTTTTGATATTTCTTTCTCTCTCCTGCACCAAAACCGATTAATTTTGTCTGCCTGTTTGCCCGTTTTGATAACCAAGTTGTGGATCGGATGATTTTTGTCCTGTTACGAGAGAATCATGCGACGGTTTTTTTATATATACCTATCCGATTTTCTCGGCTTTAATGATTCAATGGAAAGCCTGTTGGTCATATTTTGAACAGATACCTCTGCCGCTGGTGACGTTACGAAAATATATAGATAAAGTTATTCCAAAAAGAAAAAAGAAAAGACTGAAGAGTTGCTTTATTTAAACAATTTTGGAATAATTTTTTTTTCAATTAATAGTGAAGCAGATGAAGTATTTTGTTTTCGTTTTTCCCTATTCCTATTTATTTTACTTTTCTGTTTTCTATTTTTCAATTTTCTTATCCTATAGTCTAGTGATTTACTGCTTGAAGTGATGATGGTCTGTTACGTTCAATCCAACATCATCACTCCAATATTATTTGTTGAGTTCTACTTAGTCGTTTCATGTCTTCTAGCAAGGTCCTTGAGACAGTCTAGGATTGCGGGAACGGCTAGGGAAAACTTTGTAACGTAATTTTGTAAGTGTTTATTATAGGTTTCCTATTTACTATTATTGTCGTCTAAGGGAGTCTCGTTCGTCCGTCTGATATCTAAATTTCTAGAGTTGTTCTAAATAACATCGTACCATCTCGCTAACTAGGCTTCCTGAAGCAAGCCGTATATCTATGAAACATAACCCTAACACATACAAAAAAAATACATTCTCGTAAATAATAAAAGTTAATTACATAAATATATAATACCTAGACGAATATAAACATATTATAAAATAAAATTCTTGCTTTTCGTTACTTAGATTTACTATTTTCGTTTTCTTGGGTTCTTATAGACTTTCTGTTTTTGTTTTTGTTGAACATTTTCTTACAAGTTTAAGTTTTTTTTTGATGGAAGAAATTTTATAAACATTTGTAAAATATACAAATCCTTTTAATTTTTCCATTTTAGAAAAAAATTGTTTTTTTTTTTGAAAAATAAGAGTAATTTTAATTTTTTTTAAACTATAATAGTTTTTGAAATTGCTTTTGGTAAGCTTTTGTTTCCTTTGTTTTTTTTGCTATACATTAAGTCTTATAAAATATTCTTTGATTGAGTCAGTATTCGATTTACATTTATTTTTGTTTTCTTTTGTTTTTCGGTTAATCTTTAATTCAGTTTTTTAAATAAAATTTAAATACTGATTTTAAAGAATTTAAATCTTAATTCTATTTTTTTTTGTGTAAGGTTTAACTAATTTTTAGAAGAAAAAATTACATTAAGTTTTCCCAACTATTAGAGTTAAAAAGTTTTTTTTGTAAGTTTTTTTGTTTCTTTTCATCTTTTTTTTGAAATACGTTATTTTTACTTGCGATTATAGGTACTATAAAGCAAGTTATGCATTCGTGTAGACTAAAAAATTTGAGATAACAATCAAACATGACATTACGATGATAGAGAAACATATTTGAGTTACTGGCAAAATTCTGTCCGTCTGCCTGTCTGTCTGTCTGTCTGTACGGATGTATTTTGGACTGCAGCCTAAGCGGTTGGGCCAATCATCTTCAAATTTAGAACTTAAGGTTCTTTTGACATTCTACAGAGGAATTAAAAAAAAAATTTAGCACAAAAATTAACGGTACCTGTCATATAACCGGTATGTAAAAGCTTATTTTTCTCGAAAACGGCTCCAAGAATTTTTATAAAAAAATCAGTAAACTACTGTAGGTATGCATTATATTTTGGTGAAAAAAAATTAATATGGTGGGCTATGAACGGTACCTCCCATAGGACCGGTTTTTTTTCTTCAACTTTTTCGAAAACTGGTGATCCGATTACAATCAAAATTGATATACAAGAAGATGTAGGTAGCTTGAGTAATTTTGCATAAATTTTTTTTCGAAAACTTTTTTTTTTGTATTTTTAATAATTTTTTTATTTTTTTTGAAAAATCAATATTTTGAAAACGGGTAGGTGAATTTTTTTTAAATTTTATTTTTATTGTTTATTTGTGTGTTTAAGTGTGTATTCTTGAATTATTTTTTAAATTAAAAAAAAATTTGGTAAAAAAACCGTTTTATTTAAAAACGGCTCTAACGATTTTGAAAAAAAATTCACACTTTTTCATATTTTTTTAAGAAATAAAATGGCGTTCCGCTAAAAACTATTTTACGTACTTTTTTCAAATAATCAAAAGTCAGAAAAATCGAATATAATCTTTGAAGTTCAATTAATATGTTTCAAATTTTATTTCTAGCTGTGACCGCACATAAGAGCAAGTACGTGCGATCCAGTGGTGCAATTTATGTTATATTGTTTAATTTACAGTTTTTTTTATAAATATTTACAATATTGTTTATTTATACATTTTTCATTTTTTTGTCTGTTTTTCTTTTACATATACGTTTTTATTTACAATTTTTTTCTTATTTGGTTAATTCATTATTTATTATTTTTTTTATTGGTATTCAAATTTTTGGTTAAACAGTTTTTTGTGTGATTAAGTTTTCGTTCGATTTACATTTTTTTGTGATTAATTTATATTTTTTTTTGTTTTTTTTTTTTTTGTTACAATCTTGTTTTTTTTTTTCTTATAGATATACATTTTTATTTATTTATTAGGGATTTATTTTTGAAAAAAGGGTTCTTAAAAAAAATATGTTCGTTTCAAAACTCACCATTTTTTTTGTCTTTTCTGTTGTGGATTTTCGGTTTTCGTTGTTAAAAGTTGAAAATGTCGCAAGCCAAAAAAGATGAGAAGGAGTGCATTCAGCGAATGATTAAACAGGCTGAAATAGAAGAGGCAAGAGTTAAAAGGTCAGGCACTAGGCAAACAGTGTTACATTCTCCTCTGACTACTGATAGGCAAACCCGATCCACAATTCGAAATTCAGGCAATTCGGTTTTCGAAGTTCCAAATGTTCGACAAACTATCGGTCAACAGGGCAACGTTAAGAATGCGAGTCACAACACTAGTTCCGTTTCCACTCCGTCGTTCAGTGAGCTTAGTGGCGTTGAGGTCCAAGATGTACCACCATCACAATCAAATATTGATACCCACGATGAAACAGTGAGACAGAATATGGATAAAGAGACCGATGATAGATCTCCAGATGCCCATTCCAGCTAAGGTTCTAGAGCCATCCTCAAAACCATTGCTCGAACCTTGCCTAAACCAAGCCCGAAGAAGGTTTTACCTAAAAATATAAGGGCTTTAATAAGTTCAGAGGTTATTAGAAGTGTGTCTACCTGTCAAGAAATACTGCAGCAGAATGTGGAGCGTGCCATTAGCGTAGGGATCCAGAATCAACTCAGCAGTTTTGTGGAAAAGTTGAATTTAGCTCCTACCGCTCCACCAACCACTTGCCAGTCAACCACGTTTTCCACTAGGTCCACCAGCAAGGCAAATTTATAACTCTGCTCCTGCAAGGCCACCTCCAGTTCATCCAAATTCTTCCCCTGATCAAGGAAGGAGCGCGTTTGTGCCAGTAGGACACCATCGTAGGGCAAATCCAGCTCCGACGGCAGCTGCCAATAGTCCGTTTCAACAACAGACCAATCAGCCAGTTTTTGGGAACTACCAAACCCCTTATACACCGCCAATTATCAGGCCATACATGCCTTCGGGATACCGAGCTCCAGTTAAGGTAGATAAGTGGGGCTTGAAATTTGATGGGTTGTCAGACCATTTGACGGTAGAAGATTTTGTGTTTAGGCTGGAAAAGTTGCAGAGTCGATATGCATGATCTTGGAACGAAATAATGAGAGATTTCCACCAATTGCTCTGGTCCGGAGTACGATTGGGGTGGCAGTTCCAAGTAGATAAGGGCTTTGACTAATCAATCAATATTCCTACGAAAGTAGCGAAGAATTTTTCGTAGTAAAATGAGGTTTCAGCTACGCATGCCAATTCCAGAAGCCGACATGGTAAAAATAATTAAAAGAAACCTCAACGAGAAACTGAGAAATTTAGTGTTTCCTCAAGCCATCTTTTCCTTAGATCAGCTGAGGTATGTTGGTAAGGAAGCGGAAGCGGAGTTTCCGAGGAGGGATAGAGACCTTGCCAAGCCCGCTGGTAGGCCCCCAGCTAAGTATGGTGTTAACGAGCTGGAGTATGATCAAGAGTACCAGCCGTCTGATGAACATTATAGCTGCCTATCAGTTCGTTCAGACACGTCCAAAACCTTCTCCTCGGAAACATACCGACACTTCGACCCTGGTTTGTTGGAACTGCAAGGAGCAGGGTCATACATGGTTTAATTGCCCTCCGGAAAAACGCCTTACATTGCTACACCTGTGGTCTGGAGGGCTATTATACCACAAATTGTTCGCGATGTCTGGCGGAAAACCAAGCGAGGGAATCACGTACCACCAGCAAACAGAACCCCCAATAAATTTTTAAAATTAAGTTAAACTTGAAAACCAAGAAAGAGATATGCTTTTAGAGACTCTTCCAAAAGAAGAGTTAATAATTAAAAGTTTAAAACGGGAAGATAACTCGGTAATAATCAAGTTAAAAGTTAAAAACGTAAGTCCTTTAAGAGCATTTCATATCCGCCTAAAGGAGTACGAAGAAGCAAGAGAGAGATATTTAACAGTTCGATAAATGGAAGTGTTCAGTATTTTTGGGGTTCCAAACATAATTCATTCCGATAACGGAAAACAATTTGCGGCCAAAGAGTTGCAAAACTTTACGACAAAATATGGTATAAGGCATTTTAAAACTGCCAATTATGCAGCGCAGTCGTTCTATTGGCGTGTTACCATATTATGCTTTAGTTGGTACTAATATGATGACGCACGGTAGTAGCTATAAACTTGCAAGAAAGTTGAACGCAATAGACGACAACGAGTTGTTAACTCTTCCTTGGCAAAGTCGATTGCAATGCATAAGGAATCAAATTAGTAAAAACATTTTAAAGGCTAACGATAAATCTGCAAAAACATATAATTAACGAACAAAGAATGTCCGATACCTTCCACGACAAGAGGTGTATCGAAGGAACTTTGTATTGAGCGACTCCTCCAAATACCTGTCAGCAAAGCTTTTACCAAAATATATTAAATGTCGAATAGTGAAACAGGTGGGCAACCATATGTTTGAGCTCGAAGACCTTAATAGCAAACGTATTGGAATATTTCACGCCAAAGATTTTAAACAATAAGACCAGTCGAAAAAAAAATATTTTGGTTATATATTATTTGTTGTGGTTGTGTTATTTATTCACTGTTCAAAGCGTTTCGAAAAAAAATTACCCATATAAAATTCTATAAAAAAATATAACTAATCAAACCCCGAAACACCCTGTTTTTGGCAACTGAACAATTTGGGTAAAAGGCATTGTATATCTATTCTATTTTACTAGCAAGATGGGTATTTCACCTAGCGTCATCTAATTTTGCTATCTCCCTATTTCTCATTGTAGACTTTTAGTCGGGGAGATGAATTCAACACATATGCAATGTTAGAAAGAGACAGAACGCGAAAGATGTATATACAGTTTTAGCAGCATCGACACTTTTTCGTGTTTATTTTAAATCATTTGCGTATCGCTGAAAACTGGTATTGAGGGATGACGAAATATTCACACAGGGAAGGAGTGCAAAATGGTTGACATTGCATTAAGCGCCTTAAGGGAAGAGATTTTATTTGTTTGCAAGGAAAATCTGAAAAATGCAAAAAAAAAGATAAAGTTAAATTCTTACATACTTTCTCAACATTTTGCAAATTTGTAGAAGGGAGTATTTGCAAAATAAATTTTTGAGTTTGTTCATTTACGCAATAAACGTGACATATGTACCAATAACTCAACTAAACAACAATATAATTAAAACCGACAAAGAAGACAACAATTTATATAGTCTTTCAATACAGGCCAGCTGTTTTGGCATTAAGTGAAACCCAGGTTGGAGTGAATACTGATTTATCAGAATTTACTCTACATGGGTATAGCTTGGTGCCATTACTCTTTTCCCATCATGGTCTCGTGGTCTATGTTAGAAATGATATTGCTTGCCAGAGCCTTCCCCAATATGGGCAATGTTCCAACACGGACTTTAACTTCTTGTGGCTCAAATTCACTGTCCGCAAGCATGTCATTCATTATTGTTTTATTTACAGGAGTCCAAATCTCGACAGCAATTCGACTTGTAACGAGTTTGATGCGCTGTCAGATTCTATCTCGAAAATTGTTTCCCTTTGTCCTCGCACTGAAATCGTTATTGCGGGCGATTTCAATGTACACAATTCCAATTGGCTCCGCTATTCTGGTCAGACAACACCCGAAGGAAGGTATGTCGAGCTCTTTGCCGGGTTACATCACCTTACCCAGCTGATCGATGTGCCAACGCGTATACCGGATGTTGCTGGGCAAGCCGCCCATACTCTTGACTTGTTTCTTACTTCTCACCCTGATAAATATACCATTAGTGTAACTTCTCCATTTGGCACTTCAGACCATTGTGTCATTTCAGCTAATTTCTCATCCTCCACCCATCCAGTTAAAGAAAAACTTCCCACCAGGACCGTTTGGCAATACGAGAAAGCCAACTGGGACGGCCTGAATATTTTTTTCCGAAACTTTAACTGGTCACTATGCTTCCTCGATAGTGACATTGATGCCAGTGCTGAAATGATCACAAATGTGATTCTTCTAGGGATGCGTGCTTTTATTCCCAACAGAGTAAAAAGCATCAAACCTAAAGAAAAGTCTTGGTTTAATTCTGAGTGTAAAGAAGCTATCAGGCTCAAAGAAGTAAGTTTCCGTTCTTACAAAGCCAACCCTACAGAGGAAAATCGGAAAAAGCACAAACAAGCAAGAAACTCATGCAACTCCGTTATTGAAAGAACCAAATTTTTGCATGACCAAAAATTACGGCAAAAAATTCTGCAGTGTCCCAAAGGCAGTAAAAATTTTTGGTCATTTGTAAAAAATATTAAAAACTCCTCAACATCTTCGGTTCCAACGCTCATCGACAATAACACACCAATTGTTTACTCTTCAGAGAAGGCAAACTTGCTCGCCGCCCATTTCGCTGCCAGCTCCACGCTGCCGCATAGCAACGTTGCCCCTCCTGTACTTGAGAATGCAAATTTTTCCATGGGACAGATTTTTTTCCGCACTCGTACAGTAGCAAGAGTTCTCAAAGATCTCGATATACACAAATCCGCTGGCCCGGATGGTATACCCCCGATTATTCTGAAGAGGTGTTCTTCCACACTGGCAAAGCCACTGCGTAAGCTTTTCCATCGCTCCTACTCTTCTGGAATCTTTCCTAGAAGATGGAAAACAGCATTTGTCCAGCCTGTCCCTAAGAAAGGTGACCCATCCTCCCCCTCCTCCTACCGACCCATAGCACTGACATCCCTTCTTTCTAAGGTCATGGAAACACTGATTAACCGTCAGCTTAAGGAATATCTCGAAGATCGTAAGCTTCTCCATGACCGTCAGTATGGCTTCCGCAGCAACCGTTCCACTGGTGATCTGATGGCATATCTCACCGAACAGTGGAACAAATCTTTACATCGCTTTGGTGAAAGTAAGATTATTGCTCTTGATATCTCCAAGGCATTTGATAGAGTTTGGCATGAAGCTCTCTTATCGAAAATGCGTGCTCTTGGGATCGATAATACTCTTGTTCGTTGGATTAGAAGCTATCTCCTGGACCGTTCAATACAAGTTGTATTGGACGGATTCAAGTCTGATTCCCATAAAATAAATGCTGGTGTGCCCCAGGGCTCTGTTCTGTCTCCGACTCTTTTCCTCATTTTTATAAATGATCTTCTGTCTGTTACTTCTAATCCACTTAACTGTTTTGCTGACGACTCTACCCTCAGCTTTTCATATTCGTTCGATAATTCACGTCCTTCGCCTTCGGACGTACAATTGCAACGGTGCCGTATGTCAAGCTCATTAAACTCCGATTTATACAGCATTGTCAAATGGGGTAATAGAAATCGTGTGGAGTTTAATGCTTCGAAAACTCAATGCTGTCTTCTGTCGTTAAAGCTAAACATTCCCCCAATGCCATTGTCCATGAATGGCACTTACATCGAAGAAACCGAAAAGCTCTCAGTACTCGGTATGTGTGTCAATGACGACCTCCGTTGGAACGACCATATATTTGAGATCGCTAAGAATGCTGCAAAGTGCTTAGGTTTTCTGTATCGGTGTAAGAAGTATTTTTCCCCATCTGATCTGGCTACAATTTATAAAGCGTTTATACGCCCTAAACTCGAGTACAACTCCCACCTGTGGGCAGGTGCTCCACAATCATCGCTTCACCTGCTTGATAGAATACAAAATCGAGCGTTAAGATTGATAGGAAATAGAACTGCCGCTGAAACAATTGCCCCTCTCGAACACCGACGCAATGTTTCATGTCTTTCCTTATTTTATCGGTTCTTTTATAAAAAATGTTCACTCGAGGTAGCCAGCTGCATTCCTCCCCTTAAAAGTTTCGCCCGTAATACTCGTCTTGCTAGGAATGCCCATCAGTTCACCCTTGAGCCCAATTTCGGACGTACCGTGAAATATAGAGATTCTTTTTTTAGCCGTACAACACGACTTTGGAATGGTTTACCCGGCGAGATTTTCCCTTGCCATTTCAACATGCAAACATTCAAAACCAATGTTAATCGACACCTCCTATCTCTCCCCTCCCTATCTTCCTAATGCCCGCGCAGTGTGTTACATTAAAAGGGAAACAAATAGTCCCTTGTGCGCGCGTTAATTATAAAAAAAAAAAAAAAAAAAAATATTGAATTAAAAAGGCATCGACCAAAAACTTTTTAATAAAAAAGTCCTTATTACGGGCGCTCTATTTTTTGAAAAATAATGCGCTCATGATTTTACTCTTACATTAGACAAACAAGAAATAATGAATGTTTTTTTCTTATGCAGCTTCACTAGCAATATACATCACATACACTGTATGTATGTATAATGTATGTACGCAACTCGTATTCTGTATCTTTCTTGATTGGCATGGATTTGTTGGAAGAATTTGCAAATATATGCTTACAATGTTTGATTATTATATCAATTTTTTAGTCTGCAAAAAATAAATTTGAGTTGAAATACCTACCTAGTTACTTATTTTCCAAATAAAACACATTTATTGCAGATGTTTGTACCTATGTTATTGCTTTTGAATATCTTCAAAAAATGGTTAACATTTTTTCGAGCCGTAAAATAGAAATTTGAAAAATAAAAAAAATATTCTGGGTGTTTTTAATTTTTTTGAAAAAAAAAAAATTCACGGAAACATAGACCTTACTTATGTATGTAAGCAGTAAAATGCGGTTTTGAATAAACATTAGCTTTTACTGTTCTTTCGTTCAATAGAAATGTTAATAGGTCTACCTACGTTTAAATACATAAAAAAATCTATTCCTTATTACGTTCGAAATTGAACAATGGATTTCCCTTTGATTTTTTGTAAACAAACCAAGATTGTGCGTCTTCAATTATTTTTTGGATTTTGCATTTTTCAAGAAATTTGGTTATTTCTGTATTTTCTGTATTACTTATACCAAAATTATCTACCAATGTTGCCATATTCAAATTCGACTGTTTAAAGTTTTAATATAAATATTGTTCAATCTCGAACGTTAGTTATATATAAAACTGGTGCCAGTTGGTACTATGTTGTTGGTACAATAGTATTTTGGTACCAGATTTTTAGTACTTAGTACTAGAATTTGGTACTATCGTAGTTTTGGTACTATATTTAGTACTAGATTTATTACTTAGTAGTAGATTTAGTACTATATTTAGTAGTTAGTAGTAGATTAAGTACTATATTTAGTAGTTAGTAGTAGATTTAATACTAGATATTTGACGTGATAAGTGAAGATACTCTTAAGCAATAACATAGGTACAAATATCTGCAAACAATGTGTTTTATTTGTAAAATAAGTAACTAGGTAGGTACTTTAACTCAAATTAAATTTTTTGCAGACTTAAAAAAATTGATAAAATAATCAAACATCGTAACCATTCAAAATTGAACACAAAAAACCAAACCAATAATCAAATTTCAGCAAAAATCGTTAAAATGGTAAATTTTATCCTGTTGCCGTATCTATAAAAAACCCACCAAAAAACAGCGTATTTCCAAGGCAGAAATGAAAACTCCTCACATGCCTGTCTAAATTTCTATCTTTCATTCTCTCATTATCGCTTATTCTAAAGAAAATGGTAGTGAAATAACATGAAAAAGTGTTCATTGTTTCCTTCTGACTGCTATTACTTTATATACATCTTTGCCGTTCTGTCTTTTTCTAACATTGCATATGTGTTGAATACATTTCCCCGACTAAAAGTCTACGTTGCAGTCTCCACTCAGGGAAAAACTTTAGGGAGATGTAGACGAAATAGATAGCGCTAGTTTTCGAACTCGGATGGTATTACCAAAGAATTTAGATTTACCAAGAAGTCGCATCTCATATAAATTTTTGTACTGAAAATATTTGTATGGCACCCGCTCTCTTAGAGTTTACTTTCCAAGATATTTTCCATTCCTACTCTCAGAGCTTTCATAAAACAATCGAATAAGAAACCACACACAGTGACATATCGGAACACCCCTTATCCCTTTACTTTTGGTATACATTATAAAATGTTCAGATAAATTCCAATATTACTTGGTCGGTCGACGGTGTTGAATAGCAGTATGGGTAGGTTAAGGCTGATAAGGACGACTTAATACAGAAACATGTGCGTGTATTGTGTATGTGTATTCTGTATATCCTGTTCTCGGTGAAAGACGATGAGGATCGACGAAGATGGCAAAAACGTCGCCGTTGTATTTTTTATGATGAAATTTCAATAAAACGGAAATTAAAGTGAAACTTGAAATTAAACTTGATTGATGAGTTTGAAGGTTGGCATTATAAGCGAAATGCGAACATTGGTAAGCAGGTTTGTGGGCTTTTGGGTTATTTTCTTGATTAATTTATTATTATCAATGACTTTTGATTTTAGTTCTTTTAAAAAAACTAAATTGTATGATTGGAAATGTGCGGCGAAATAATGTAACTTCAAAGTCTTTAATCGATTTATGTTTCAATTGTTCGACGAGAGTACGTATTCTAGCTTAAGCAGAATAATTTAAAAACGTCACTTTATTTCTTTTAGACATGTGAAAGGGCACGGCAAGGCGACAAAATAATAATAACAGGTTTTTGTAGATACTGTTAGATACAAGCATTTTTTGTATGGGATGGGGGATATATTTCCCATTACCATTTTGGAGGGCAATTTTCTAAAAAAAAACACTTAAAATTAAAATAAATAATTAAATAAGTAAAAAGTATTGCGTGTATTTTTAAAGGTTGAAGTCTGTTCTGTCATCTTATTTTTTATTAAAGAAATATCTTTATATAACTTTAAAAAAAAACTTATTATATATTCGAAATTTTGAAAAAATAAAGTTTTATTAATTTTTTTTTAATTAAGATAATGTGTACGTATTAAAATTGTTGCAAGTATTTGTTACTTCTATAAATTCTTAATCGAACACTGAAAACTAGTTGTTTTTTTTGTTCTAGTTTTCGAGTAAATTGAAATTTAATTAACCTACTTTTTTAAAATTTGTTTGGTATCAACGTGATTTTACTTTTACACATTCAGATTATTTTGGGATTCAAAAATAAACAAAAATTAAAAAATCTTGTAGACAGTGGCCCCTGTAATCCTTGCTTGGCATCACTTTAGAAATTGTGGTAGGAATGCGCGGTTGAGATGCTTTGAATTTTAAGAGACTGCATATGCTTAAGAGAATATCGTTTTTTTAGCTTGAAGTCAATTTTTTTTTCAAAAACTTGTAGTTACAAAAGAACTTAATTTAAAATAATAACTAATAATAAAAATAAAAGTAACTAAGGGCGAGTTTCTATCTCTCAGAAAAGGAATAGTTCTTAATTCTAAATGTCGCGGTTGTTTTTTGATAATTGAATCTGTTATCCCTTTGTGGCACCAATGGTATCGTACTTAAGAGAAAGATCAAGCTTATTACGACTGGGTCACACGTACTTGCTCTTATGTGCCTAATTACATTTGAAAGCAAGGTCTTTGACAGAAATAAGTAACATTCACGTTGAAAATAACATAGGTTGAACCATTGTATATAGACTGCTATAGTACTATCATGACGACCGGTGGACGGTGGCGTTCCAAGCGGCTCTAGGGAAAATTAACTTGGTAAATTGAAAGAGGCGAACGAGTCGAACAAAGAGAATTCTAAGAGAAACTCTGTGAACATGTACTTTACTCTGCAGTTTGCAGTTTACATATATACAATGATGCGAGTATAGTTTTTTTTTGCACAACTGGATTGCTTCACACAAGCAGGGCGACGAGATGGCTAGTTAAAAGGATTGACAAAAAAGAAGAAAAACGACTTTTGTAAATGAATGGTGTCTGGGGGGTGGGTATATGTTTAAGCTGGTTGATAAGTTTATTTTGAGTTTTATATTTTTTTCATATAAAACATTCGAGGGTAGGTAGATATTTAGGTATGTACGTACATACATACCTACATAATGTGTGTATTTACGTAGGTATACTTGTTATAGTTATTATCTTTGATAAAATGTTCAGCTAAATTCAGGTCGATCGGTCGGTTGTCGGTGTGGTAGATGGTGTGAGCGAGGGTGAGGGAGATACTAAAAAGGAAAACTTAATAAGCACATGTGTATGTGTATTGTGTATATCCTGTTCTCGGTGACGGTGAACAACGAAGAGGATCGACAATGATTTTATTTTTTGAATTTTCATTTCATTGGCTTCGTTATCGTTGATGTTGAATTTTATGCACAAGTAGCTTTGTCATTATAGGGACTATGAGTCAAGTTTAGGATTCGTGAACATAAAAAAATTGTGATCATAATCAAACATTACATTACGATGATAGAGAAACATATTTGAGTTGCTGGCAAAATTCTGTCCGTCTGTCTGTAGGTCTGTCTGTACGGATGTATTTTGGACTATAGCCTAAACCGATGAGCCAATCGACTTCAAATTTAGAACTTAAGGTTATTTTGACATTTTACACAGTTTTTTTCATATTTTACTTACGATTATAGGGACTATAAGGTAAAGTTTAGAATTTGTGAATATAAAAAAAAATTAGATAACAATGAAACATGACATTACGATCATAAAGAAGTCTAAAAAAGTGATCGACAAAAAATGACTGTCTGTCTGTCAGTAGGTATGTATAACGAGCTGCAGCCTAAATGGCTTAAGCGATTATCTTTAAACTTGGTGTGTGTGGCAAAATTTGGGGGAAAATATTAAACAAATAATTTTTTTATGAAATCAAAAAACACTATTCATAACGTTTTTTGGAAAAAAAAATGTTGTAAGCCATCTTATTTCTTTTGCTGTTTTCTATTTTATAATTTTTTTCATTTCAAAATCGTTCGACCAGTTTTTTGAAAAACTTCGAAAACATATACTTATATAATTTTTTTGACTATGTCAATTTAAAGAAATCTATAGTTTATACTAGGAGAAAAAATTAAAAAAATCTATAGATTCGTTTTCAAAATATTCAAAAAAACAAAATAAGTTTTTTAAAATATTATTAAAAATTAAAAAAAAATGTGTTTTGAAAATTTTAATAAGCAATGTTATTTAAATCATAAACCACTACATATTTTGAAACTTTTATCAAAATCCGTCAATTAGTTAACGCGAAAGTCTAATTTCAAAAAACCGGTCATATGGGACCGTTATAAAACTTTTTCTGAAAATCTATTAAAACTAAAAGATAGATTTTGCATATTAAACATCATTTTGAAAGTTTTATCAAAATTGTAGGAGCCGTTTTCGAGAAAAATAAGTTTTTCATTAAAAGTTATATGGCAGGTGCCGTTAGTTTTGGAGCTAGAATGCCAATTCCAACGGCCCAACCGCTTAGGCTGTAGATATCGATACGGACAGACAGACAGAAAGACGGATGGAATTTCCGGACCCACTTTTAATGACTTCTCTATCATCGTAATGTCATGTTTGATTGTTAGAATTCTTTTTTACGAATGCATAACTTGCCTTATAGTCCCTATAATTCGCAAGTAAAAAACTATTCGATTACTACTGAATGCAAAAATTTCAATCGAGAAAACGAAAGCTTACACCTGCCCCTAAATAAACAAATTAGCACACAGAAGCAAGAACGTGCGACCCAGTCGTGCCTTTTATATGTATATTTTTTTTCTGAAATTCTTTATTTAAAATAATATGATTGAACAGGCTTTAAAAAAGGTATAGCACATTAGTTGCCGTTATTTTTAAATATACCTATATAAATATACTTTAGTGTAAGATTACTTAGGCTACTTACATTTTCCTGAATATCAATTTTGGTTGTAATCGGTTACCTAACCAGTTCTCAGAAAAGTCAAAGCCAAAAAAAACTCCTATGGGTGGTACCAGTCTTAGCCCACCGTCACATTTTTTTTGAATCAAAATTGAATGCACATTGATTTTTTACATAAAAAATTCTTGGAGCTGTTTTTGACAAAAATGAGCTTTATTTCAGCTAAAAAAGAAATTAAAAAAATCCTATGTCGAATGTCAAAATAAACTTGTATTCCAAATTTAAAGACAACTGGCCAAACCGTTTAGTAGACGGACAGAATTTTGCCAGTGACTCAAATATGTTTCTCTATAATCGTAATGTTATAGGTATTTGATTGTTATCTCAAATTTTTTTTTCTGCACGAATGCATAACTTGTACTTAGTACCTACCTATAATAATTGCAAGTAAAAATTAAACAATTAGGTATTACAAATGTAAAAAACCCGTGGTATTTTTAGCAATTCTATAGAAGATTAGTACAAAGAAATATTTTGGTTTAACTATAAATTTCTTTCCCGCGAGCTAAGCTGGGTAGGTCAACTAGTACCTATATATATAAACCTCAAACAAACAAAAGACCTTTGTTACTATAAATCAATAATATATAATCAATCAATAATAATATAAATCAATTTACAAACAATTTTTGATTGAATTTCTGCAAATAGTTCATTCAGATAGATACCTACACATACATATCTATGTACCTATATGTATATGTAGGTACCTATCTGAATGGAAAGTAAAATTCAAAACAAAAATCCATCCATTGCAAGGGCCTTTGTATCTTTGTATAAATACAGCAAGAAGTAAGTTTGTGTTTAAATTTCAAGAATGAATGTGTACATTATTTGAAGACGACAACCTTCATAATAGTAAACAAATTGAAAATCCTAAAGAATTCGAATCAAAAGTCTGGTCAATGATGTATATATGTACAAATATGACAAATATGTATGCTCATACAAAACTTGAAAATCCTAAAAAACTCAAATCAAAAGTCTGGTCAATGACGTACGCATGTATAAATACTTATGTAAGAACCAGTTCTCATATTACATATTCCATATAAAAAAAACGTAAACAATGAAAATGTTGGATCGTGTATAAATCCTTACAAGAAACTAAGCCTCAGCTAAGCGAAACCATTATATATTAACTTCAAAACTGCCAGCAGTTTATACACATATATACAATGAACAAAACAAGATACTGAATTATTTCATGTTCTCCTTCGGTTTTTTCTTGCCTCACATTGTCACATTGCACATGCGCAGGAAACTAAGCACAAAGCATAACACTAAAAACCATGCTCTTAATTCTCTCTCACTCAAATAAAATGTCCTACACTAGCACTCCAAGCGGCTCTAGGGAAAAAGATTTTTTCTCGTCTCATGATAGTACTATAGGCAATGTATATACAATGGGTTGAACTTGTAAAAATGAAGTACGCCATCATACAGACTCAATAACAAAGAATTTATGAAAAATTTATTTCGAAAATTGTAGGGCCGATTTTGATAAAATCCTGTTTTTTATTTCTAGTTTCTTGGAATTTTTTTTTGTAAATGTTGGTATGCAGTTTTTTTTAGAGTTTATTAATATACATGTGATTATAAGATTTACAATAATTTTTTTTCTTAGTTTTAAAAATATTGATTTTTCAAAAAAAAAAAAATCAAAAATTAATTTTTATTAGAAAAAAAAAGTTATTAAAAATTTTGATACGCAGAATTAATTAAGCTATCTAGATCTTCTCAAGTATAAAATTTGACAGAAATCCAAAGAGCCGTTACCGAGAAAGCCAAACATTAAGAAAACCGTTACATAAGAAGAACCGTTAGTAGACTTTTCCCGTAAATTTGGTTCTAATCAAATGATAGCCCATACCAACAAAAAACTTCTCAAAAAATTTCATGAAAAACGTTGGAGCCGTTTTCGAGAAAAATAAGCTTTTCGTAAACGGTCGTATGGCAGGTATTAGCCCTACAAATAAAATTTCATATCAAAAAAACTGAAAAACGAAAGACTTCAAACAAGCAACAGTACACCACAAAATGGGGAGATATGGCCAAATATAAAAACTGTGTCTAACCAAGCGAAAAAGGTAGATTTTGTAATTGCTATTTTAATTTAATTTTAATTAAAATTTTATTTCAACTACCACTCTCTAGGTAAAAGTTTTGCATACTGCAAAATTTGCGCAGTAGATTTAAAGACAGCTATGGGTCTGAAAAGTCTTGAGCGACATGCGGACACCGACAAACATAAGAAAGCGTCAAAATCAATTGTCTTGATACCCAGGATTACACAAATGGATAATTTTAAAGTTTCTTTGAAGAGAAAAGTGGCTGTGGCAGAGATAAGGTTAAGTGTTTTTATTGCAGAATATAATTTAGCTTTTAATGTTATGGAACACCTGCCTAGTCTTTTAAAAATCATTTGCTGCGATTCCGAAATCGCAAAGCAATTACAATGTAGTCGTAACAAATCAACAGCTATAGTTAAATATGTAACAGGAGCACAAAACTTTGAAGACCTATGGTTATTAATAATAATTAATAATAATTTATGTGCTGTTATACGATTATGTAAAGATTATAAAATATCTGATTTTTTTTATAATCTTTTCACTTTTAATAAGCGGATGCTAAAACTATATACGATATCCTCGTAAAAAGTTTTACAGACAACATAGATTATAAAAAAAATCTTATAGGTTTGAGTGTCGATGGCGCAGCGGTTATGATGGGTAATAACTTATCCGTTCGCACTGTTTTGCAAAAAGATATACCAAAATTATTTGTTTTGAAAGGTAGTTGCCATTCTTTTCACCACATTCATCAGCTGACACTGAAAGAATTTTTTTTCAAAAATAACACTTCTTAAAACTAAAATTAGAAATAGACTTAAAACTGAGACACTAATTGGTCTTTTACACTGCTAAAACAAATATTTATAAAATTTTATAATAAATATTACATATGTAAACATGTTAAAAAAATTTTTTTTTGTTTTATTTTTCCAATTTAGGCCAAATCACGATTTCGTCCTCAAATCATGATTAAAAATCATGATTTTTTTTCATTCGGCAACACTGACCGTGGCTCAGATTTTATATTATTTTTTCAATAAAAACCAACAAAAATAAAAAACCCAACGATGAACGACTAAAATTGGATATAAAATTGAATATATCAACCACTTGTATGTGTATATACCTACTTATGCATGAACGAAGCGAAATATACAAAAAAATGCCATCAATGTCGATCCTCAAAGTAACTGTGTGTGGTTTCTTAATGGACTGTTTTATGGAATCTCTGAGTATGAATGGAAGATCTCTTGGAAAGTAAAATCTAAGAGAGAGGGTCGTGATATTACGACCCGCCATATACAAATTTTCAGTACAAAAATTGATATGAGATGCGACTTGGTAATTCTGTATTCTTTGGTCTACTATACAGGCCGACTCCACACGATATCTGTATTGCTAACCAGATCTCTGACATAAATATCAGACCATTTTCTTTTTTCTTCGATGGGCAGTTCATGTCTTGATATTTCATTAAAGCAAGAGAGACTAATGTGTTTGTTTCTCTGTCAAAAGTCAAAAGATAGAAATTCTTCTTCTTATATTTTTTATTTTTATCATTTTAAAACATTTATTCCATTAAAAAAATATAGATGTTGTCTCATTTACTCTTGTTAATACACATAAACTAATAAAAATATTGTATTCAGGCTTTTTCACTGCAAACTAAATTTGTAAAGCGCACAAAAAGAGCAACTACCCGCATGAGAGACAAAAAATAATGAGATGAACCCTAAAAAAAGAAAGAAAAAACACAAACGTCAAATTGTTATCAAGACATCGATGTCAAGATAGAACCGCGGAGAGAGATGTCTAACATCCCAACAGACTCCGAAACAACGCGACTCCATTGGATATTTCATCTCATGTTGAAGATTATGAGAGAAATTATATCGTGTGGAGTCGGCCTAATAGGTATCTATATACAATGATGGCGGTCTATTTTGATATTAGAACAAGGCGAGTTTTGTCTTTAGACGCTTACATGAGGGGTTGAAATCTTAAGGTACACACAAAATAAGGGATAGGTTTGCGTGATTCTTAAGGTGGAATTACAGTATTTTTGCATCATATATTTCTGTTTAAAAGGTGATAATAGGTAGAGAGAACACCAAATTTGTTTTAAACCCGGCTTGTAATGTGGGTTACTCCCCACCAAATCAAATGTTCTTCTACAGCAACAATAAGAACTAACCGATTTTTTTTTATAAACACAGTAAGTGAAGGTTTTTAAGATAGATTAACCAAAATCTTTCGGCGACCGTCTTGTTTCGTCCTCGAAAATTCCCAGCAGTTTTCTCCGGCGAAATTTTGTTGCAGGCGCCTTTTTATTAGCGGGGTGAAATGACAAAGGAAAAAAAACCTATATGTAATCAGACCTTAATGAATGACACTAGCTCCATCTGTCTGCTAGACGAAAAACATAAATCAGCTCTTGCTCGATGTGACTATTATTTCCGAACGTGTTCTTGTTCGAGACTCGCAAAAAAAGAAAGGGAAAGATAGTTTTTTTTCTTAAAAAAAAATATATTTTTGATAGGTCTTTCTCTCTCTTATACCAAAACCGATTAATTTTGTTTGCATGTTTGCCCGTTTTGATAACCAAGTTGTGGATAGGATGATTTTTGTTCTGTTAGGAGAGAATCATGTGACGGTTTCTTATATACACCTATCCGATTTTCTCGGCTTTCATGATTCAATGGAACGCCTGTTGATCATATATTTTTTTATAATTAACGTCGCACAAGGGACTATTTGTTTCCCTTTTAATGTGACACACTGCGTGGGCATTAGGAAGATAGGGAGGGGAGAGATAGGAGGTGTCGATTAACATTGGTTTTGAATGTTTTCAGATCAAAGTGGCAAGGTAAAATCTCGCCGGGTAAACTATTCCAAATTCGTGTTGTTCGGCTAAAAAAGAATCCCTATATTTCACGGTACGTCCGAAATTGGGCTCAAGGGTGAACTGATGAGCATTCCTTGCGAGATGAGTATCACGGGAGAAACTTTTAAGGGGAGGAATACAACTGGCTACATATTGAACAGATACCTCCTGCCGCTGGTGACGCTACAAAAATATTGTGTGATTAAGTTGAATAAGAAGTACAGGAAGACGTGTTTTTGAAAATAAATGAAGCCTCTTTATTAATAGTGTGAGTTATCACATACACACAAGTATTAACACTGGGGCCGAGTGCAGAAGATTAAAAACCATCGTGGGGCGCCAATAATAATGTTATAAAGGGTGTAATTGAAATAAATAGTTACTGTTAAATAGATTTGGATTTGTTTTTATAATAAAACTTACCTGTTACAAAAATCTGAAAAATACAAACAAGTGAAACAGCGACACCTCTTTTTTTATTTTAAAGTTAGGTATGTTTTATTTAAAAAAAATTATCACAGTTTTTATCAATTTTACTAGCAGCATTTCCCTGAAATGTATAGTTTGATTAATTTTTTTTTGTCAAAATTGTTATATCACAGTGTTTTGTTATCTTGCTAGCTACATTCTACTTAAATGTTTTGATTTTTTTTATCACAGGTTTTTCTTTCTTATTTTAAATTCTACTAATTTTGTCAATTTAATTAGCAACATTCCCCTGAAATGTGTTGTTTGTTAAGTTCGGTTTTTAATAAAAATTGTTTGTATTACATTCACAGTATATTGTTAGCTACATTCCACTTAAATTTATTGTTTTTTTTTTTAATTTTGTTCTTATTGATAAGGTTTAATTTTTTTTGACGCTATATACAGGATCTTGTTCTTAAGAAGATTTATATGATCATTTTGGAGACAATGCTAAAATGACCAGAGTTTTTGATTGTCCTTCAAAAATATTTTTACCTATCAATTCTGTTTGCGTATTTATAATTATACGGCCATAAATGATTTTTTTTAACATTGTCTCTTTTCAGTCAATTAGTTTTGACTGTATTTTAAGCTGTGACAAATACGTTAAAAAAAACATTTTTATCAAAAAATATTCATGATTCACAAATGTAAAAAAAAAAATCAAACATAAATTCATTCTACATTCACTCAACGTATTGAAGCACCTTACCAAAAAACTATGAAAACGTATGCGTCCCTGACTTCAACTCTCTCATTTGACAGATAGAAAGTCAATTTTATCCATTGAAGATGTACAGATGTCTTCCTGTACTTCTTATTCAATGGTGCCGATAAAGTGATTCCAAAAAGAAAAAAGGAAAGACTGAATAGTTGCTTTATTTCAAATCGGTGGTGCGTTTTTTTTTTAAACAATTTTGGAATATTTTTTTTTCAAATAAAAGTGGTGTTTTTTCTTAAAGATTAATAAATCCAGGATTTAAATGGCTTAATACTAACCCAACTGGGTAGATTTTATTAAGCGGGAAATAAAATTGTGGTGAGTTTAGGATAAAATTATTTTTTTTATTGAATAGGGATTAAGATAAACAGATTGTACAGGTTAATTTTCGGCGGCCCAAGAGGTGCTTGAAAAGACTGGGCCGCCGCATCTCGTAAATTCGTAAAGTGCTCTAATCCATTTTGAGATCTGGGCCCTCATCCTGCTACAATTCTTCAATTACTCGCCTGGGAGTTTTATAGAAAATCGTCCAGCGGAGCGCCCCTATTGAGAAGCTAGAGGATCGAAAAACCACATTTGTGTCCTGGAAAAAAAGATAAGATAAGAAAAACAAAAAAAAAATATGTGGAGACTTTTGTTCATTTTGACATTTTATTTTGTTCTTGTTGACAGCAACTATCAGTAAATTGTCTTTTGTTTGCAGAAAAAAGTGAAAATATTAAAATTATATTACAAATTTCTCAAATTCATATAAAAATATTTAAAAAATGGAAAATAAAATTCACGTTGACGTAACAACATTAGAATGCAAAAGCCTGAGTGCAAGTGAATCCACAATTCATTGAACACTCAACTGTCCTGCTAAAAAAAAACGACAATGAAAATGTTTCCATCACCACAAACGCAACACCCCTTGCTGATGATAGAAATGGACAAGAGCCGCAAGCATTTAGAATCACCAGATAAACAACTGTTTTTGTTTCGGCTGTTGTTCCGAAAGACAAGCAGACAACTAAATTGTTGCCACCACAGTTGCTGCCGACGGGACGAGAGTGATGATAACACATCGGGCGACTCTGATTTCTCCGATCTGATTGGACTCTCCGAGGTATCAGGTAAAGAATTGAAGCCATGGAATACATAAGCTCAGACTATCATGGGCGTACACATAAGGCATTATGGTTGTATTTGTACAGATAATAAATAAAATAATAAATACAATTATAAAAAATAAAAATAATTATGTGTTTATCATAGGCGTCCTTATTATTTATTGTGTGTGCTGTTATGATCAAACCAAATGCAACGAAAACCAAATTTGTCCATATTAAAATGAAAAAAGCAAACACGTGAGACCCAATCGTGCCTTTTATTTTCGTTGGGTTAATAATACATAATTTATTAACAAAAATTTTAATCTTTGGTTTGGCTTTAGAAATTGCTTTATTTTGTGCGAGCTAGTTCCTGTGCAACCGCCAATTCCACCTCCTGCAGCAACACGAGTAGCACCGCCTTCGTTCAGGTCTGCAATAGCTTTATCTTTGTCATCAATTACTCGTACCCCAACTGGAACCAGTATCTTTTCGTTTACCAATATTCGTAGTTTGCTGCTTTTGCTGGCTTGGATTTTCTTTTCTCTCAAATTTTTGGAAAGAACTTTTAGTGTTATTTCTTCTTTGCAAATGAAATAGACGCAGCCAACCTTATCCACCGATACCGCCGTATGTGGATACACCATTGCCACCATGGACAGTGAAAGCCTTACAATGATGGAACCACGAAGATGATTACGATCTGAATGAATCTGATGAAAGAAGTAATAAAATACCTCCTTTAGAGTATTCAAAAGAAACACAAAACACGTTTTCGCGTTGACGTTTTAGAAACTCACCTCCACCAAACTCCAACATATCGAGCGGGACGTTTTCAACGAACAGCATTATTTCTTAACGCGTTTATAGAGAAGCGTATTCACGTCGCACGACGCGACGACTTTTCGTCGGATCGCAAGGAAATCGCATTGTTTTTCTTTTTAAGTTTGTTGAATTAATAATTTGGTAATTTCTCGATTAGTAAAAATAAAATAAAACTGATATTTTCTGTAGAAATTGCCTGAATTTTTTTTTATTCGCGATCGTAGTTTGAAGTTAATTTTTAAGGTGCCTTACTGTGGTAAATTGTTTTTCACGTAAATCAATAAATGTGTCCATGTCAAATGAGCGATTCGGTAAACTGATTCAACAAATTTTGATTGCATTTTTCGTCGCTCTCAGACAGTTTAGTTGCTTCCAGTCGAGCTACATCGTCGCGCTATAGACACTTGCATATGTACGCATGTATCTGCTAACGTTTGTTAGTAGTACGGTATGCATGCAAATTTCTCAATCTGTAGAAACGTTTGCTAAAGGCTTCGTCAAACAGGTCGCGTTTTTAATGCAGCGTTAAGATTACCTTAGGCGGCGTTGAGATTTTTTTAACACGGCGTTCTAAACACGGCGTTGGAGAACGTCAAACAGAGAGCTATCCGCAATAAATGCCAATTATAGGTTATTTTTTTATTTAAACAATGCAATATTAAATGACACAAAATAAGTCAAAAAAAGTAATTTATAAATTTATAAAACAAATGCACAATGACTTAATTTACCAAGCACAAAATATTAATCTTTCTTTAGATCGCGGCGTCAAAATAATCTCAACACAGCGTAAAATAATCTCTACGCCGCGTTAAAAATGCGTCCTGTTTAACAAAGCCTCAACGCGACGTCAAAAAAAATATTTTGTAATTAATCACAACGCGGCGTTTTGATGCCTTGTGGAACTTGACGCGACGTTGAAAACGCGCTCTATGTGACTTGGGATATATTATACTGTATATTACATCGCTGCGTCAGAACGTGCGATGTTTGACAATACAATCTTGCAAATATACATAGTAGGGGTTCTTCTGACCGAATGCTTGTTTAAATTCATTCTTAGAACAATTAATACACTATCATCAACTGAGGTATCAGGTAATATTAATTCTGGTGTTCTCAGGGGAGTCATCTTGGACCTCGGTTATTTGTTTTATTTATTAATGATCTCCCTTCTGTTTTTAAACATTCAATGACATTAATTTATGCCGCTGACGTAAAAATATTTCGAGCAATTGACAACAGCGCAGACTGGGAACAACTGCAGAACGATTTAATTAAATTTTGGGAATGGTGCAATAATAATCGTTTGTTTTTAAATATTGACAAGTGTAAGACAATGTGTTTCACACGCAAACGTAATTTACTTATTTATAACTATGTGTTGAATTCGTCTAATTTGTGTAAATTATCTAGTTTTTCCGATTTTGGAATCCTATTAGACCCAAAACTATCTTTTATAGATCGCTATAACTACATCATAAAAAAAGCAAACAAACACTTGGGTTCGTCAAAAGATTTTCTCGTGAGTTTCGTGATCCATATGTTATCAAAACTCTCTATATTTCATTTGTAAGGCCAATCCTTGAATATGGTTGCGTTATATGGGTGCCATACTACTCTATTCACATAAATAGAATAGAAAGCATCGAACGAAGATTTTTAAGATTTTCTCTTCGTTTTCTTCCTTGGTTTGAAATAATTATATTACCTCCATACATTCAAAGACTACAACTGAAAAACCTCCCATCTCTTGCTGTTCATAGAGAATATTTGCAGTTCTGCTTTATAACTAAAATAATGAATGGATCTATTTCATCACAAACAGCTCTAAGTCGAATAAATTTCAATTTGAGTCGGACAAGTTTAAGAAGAAATTTGCCGCTTTACACAATATTCAGCAGATCAAATTATGGCGAGAACAGTCCTCCTAATAAATTAATTAAAACTTTTAATAAATTTGCTTGCCTTTTTTTTGTTCAAATGACAACTTTAAATTCGAAGGCTTTAAATATAATTCCTTTTTTTCAAAGGCATTGAAACTTTGTATTCATTTTAATTTAGAATTTAGATATTTAAGTATATTAAAGTAGGTATATAAATATAAATATTGTAATGTTAAGGTTAGCATTTAACGTATTAATAAACAAACAAGGAAGTGAGTTGTGTTCTGTGACCTCTGTAGGGTTTTAACGGTGGAGTTGTGGAACTAGATCAAGTATGTTCCGTTGAGGAGGACTTCGTTTTCATCAATATTTTGTCGCAAAATTGATTCAGCAAAACCAATCCAGGGTTGAGTTCTTCTACGGTGGGAATGTGTTGATTGTTGATTTCGATGTACGTGTGGGGTTTACTAGATAAAGATTACTAATGCAGTTGTCCTGACTTATATCTATTACATCATTTCGTTTACATATTGCTACTGAATAAAGTTTTACATTTCGTATTTATTCCGTACATTTGTGTTTTACATTTTAATATTTCGCTAAAATTTGTTTTTACAATTATCTTTCCTTTTTTACTGGTTTTATGAGTATTTGGTTACATATTTCTTTCTACGTAGTTAACAAACTTAAGATATATAATAAATATTTATTGTTTGAGGCTATTTTGACCTCTGAAAATTCTATTGCTTCGATAACATTATTATAGGGCATATCCTCTTTATTTTTGCCCACTGCATAGCTTACACAATATTCATTACTTCTTCTTTTAATATTCCTAACTTAAATTTTAATTCCATTATGTATTCGAGTTTTAATTTGTCATTAGATTTTAGTGCTTGTGTTACATTGTTTGTTACATTACTTAACTCATTTATTCTTGTATTAATTAAGTTATTTATAATTCTTTGCTTATTATTGTTTACCAGAACATTGTTTACTTTATCTTTCATAATTTTGAAATCATGATGGTCCGGAGTTCCCGCGATCCATTTTCAGACAGAGGCCCGGTAATCAAGTGATTTTGTCCTTCTGATCTTGGGAACGAGTCTATCCAGGTCACTGGGTAGGATAGGAATGATAGAATTGGGATAAGGTTTAATTTGTGACATCATGATTACATGCACCAATTTAAATGTGCCAGCTTGTAATTTAGCGGTTCCAGTGTCAATTGCATTTAATTAAACACAGCGAGGGCTTTAGGAAAATAGGGAAGGATGTGAAAGGAGGTAACGATGCACATTTGTTTTAAAGTTCTGCACTTCAAAGTGTTAGGGAAAAACAGAGTCTGGCAAGGCATTCCACATGCGCGTAGTACGACTATAGAAAGAATCCCTGTACTTGACAGTACGTCCGAAGTTGGACTCAAGGGTAAACTGATGGGCATTCCTTGCAGTGCGAGTATTACGGTTGAAGCGTTTCAGGGGAGGAATGAAACTGGCTATTTGGATAGAGCATTGTTTATGGAAGTAGCGATAAAATAATGAAAGGCATTACGTCTATTATTTTTAAAGCTCTTTTTGTATTCTATCTAGAAAACTCGAGTGGGTTACAGCAGCACCTGCCCAAATGTGGGAGTTATACTCAAGTTAAGGGCGAATATATGCTTTATATACTGTAACCAGATCCGACGGGGTGAAGAACTTCTTGCATCTTCGAAGGAAACCTAAACATCTCGCAGCATTTTGGGCAACGTCAAATATGTGGTCATTCCACAGAAGGTGGTCAGTAAAGCACATAACGAGAACTGAGAGGTGGTTGATTTCCTCTATGCAAGTGTCACTCATGGATAATGGCATTAGGGGTTTTTTTTTTTTCATTATGTTGGCTCAACTAGAGCGTGGTGCTCCTAGGTCTTGCTCAATACGCCCCTCCAGCTGGCTCGATCCCTTGCCTGCTGTCTCCAATTTCGCACTCCAAGTTGGCTGGTCGCTCCATCGAAGATGAGGTCTACCTTGGCTTCTGACTCCCTCTGGTTTGGCTTTGAAGACTTTACTCGCTGGAGCGTTGGTGTCCATTCGCTCTACATGGCCCAGCCATCTTAGTCGTTGGACTCTAATTTTTCTGGCTAAGCGTATGTCGCTGTACAGCTCGTATAGTTCGTCGTTGTATCTTCGTCGCCAAATGTACGCAGAACTTTTCTCTCAAAGACTCCAAGTGACTTTTCATCCGATTGGGAGAGGGTCCATGCTTCTGCACCATATAACAGGACCGGGATGATGAGTGTTTTATATAGTGTCTCCTTGGTTCTTCTCGATAGGGCTTTATTCCTCAATTGCTTATTCAGCCCAAAGAAACAGCGATTAGCAAGAGTTAGCCTGCGTTTGATTTCAGCGCTGATGTTGTTGACCGAGTTTACAGCAGTACCCAGGTAGACAAATTGACTGACTACCTCGAAGTTATACATATCAATGGTCACATTTTGACCAAGCCGGTGGTGGGATTGGGCTTTTGTTGATGAAAGCATATACTTCGTCTTGTCCTCGTTTATTTTCAGCCCCATTCTGCTTGCTGCTGACGAGCTGCTGATAGCACCGGTTACTGCTCGCTTTGTTATTCCTATCACGTCTATGTCGTCTGCAAACCCAAGTAATTGTGTCGATTTATTGAAAACGGTGCCCGATGTACTGGCATGGGTGCTCCGTATTACATTTTCAAGCACAATGTTAAAACAGCTGCATGACAGCGCGTCTCCTTGTCTAAGCCCTCTGGTGGTTTCGAAGGTTTCAGTAGAGTCTCTACCAACTTTGACGGAACAGCGAGCATTCTCCAACGTCATCCTGATAAGGCGTATCAGTTTAGCAGGGATTCCAAAGTTAGACATAGCACGATACATTTCAACTCTATTAACACTATCGTACGCTGCTTTAAAATCGACGAACAGGTGGTGGGTGTCGATGTTATATTCTTGGGTTTTCTCCAGGATCTGGCGTAATGTGAATATTTGGTCGGTGCTAGATTTTCCAGGTGTGAAGCCGCATTGGTAAGGACTTATTAGATCATCAGCAAACGGCTTGAGACGTTCGCATAAAACGCTTGACAGGATGTTATAGGCGATGTTTAGAAGACTAATGCCTCTATAGTTGTCGCAGAGTAGGCGGTCTCCTTTTTTGTGGATCGGGCAGATGGTACTGAGATTCCACTCATCGGGCATACTTTCCTCCGACCATATTTTGCAGATGAGTTGGTGTATGCTCCTGGCCAGTTCATCTCCAGCGTGTTTAAAAAGCTCCGCTTGTAGACCATCGTATCCAGCTGCTTTGTTCATCTTTAGCCTGGTGATGGCTACTTTGATCTCATTTTGGTCGGGCGGGTGCAGTTCGTGGTCGTCATCTAGATTAACTGGTACAAGTTGATATTAGGCGGGATCTTGGCTGTCATCGCCATTTAACAACTGGTTAAAGTAGTCTCTCCAGATGGCTAACATCGCCTGCGTTTCCACAATGGTGTTTCCATCCTGATCTTTGCAGGGCCCAGGGCGACTTGTGAAACCTGATGTAGACTGTTTCACTCTTCTGTAGAAGTTTCGCACCTCTTCTGCAAAAACATCTCTGCATCTCCTCGACTTCGGAGTCGAACCAAGGGTTTCTAGGGGGAGGCTGTGAGAAACCTAATACCTCTGACGCAGCATTTCTTATGGCTTGTTGACATAGCTGCCATTGGTCTTCCGTGTTCATATCATCAGTCGAAGGATTTCTCGCAAGCTCAAGGGATACGCGGTCTGCATAGGCAGCGGCGGTCTCTTCCGATTGAAGTTTTCCAACATTGAATTTCTTCGGCGTAGTTGGTGTTCGCCTGAGAGCTTCCATTGAGATCCGTACTCTAAGCTTTGCACCGACTAGGTAGTGGTCCGAATCGATGTTTGCTCTTCGGAATGTACGGACATTCAAAATGCTGGAGGAGTGCCTTCCGTCAATCGCAACATGGTCAATTTGGTTGCAGGTTCGACCATATGGGGATCGCTATGTGCCTTTGTGGATGTCGGGACGTGGGAAACGCGTGCTACTGAGCACCATGTTTTTTCTCACTGCAAAATCGATGAGACTGAGTCCGTTATCGGAAGTGGTGTCGTACATTAGGGGTATAGTTCGCTTTAACGACAAAAGAAAACATTGTGTTTTCGAAGCATTAAATTCTACATTGTTTTTTATTCCCCATTGTACAATGCTGTCAAGATCAGAATTTAATGAACTTATCATACGCTGCCGTTGCAGTTCCACATCCAAAAAACGAGGATGTGAATCTGGAAACGAATACGAGAAGGATTAGATAGGATTAGTTCTTTCAGATAATAAGACGTTGATAAATATAAGGAAGAGAGTCGGAGACAAAACAGAGCCCTGGGGCACGCCACCGTTTATTTTGTGAGAATCAGACTTGAATCCGTCCAATACAACTTGTATTGACCGTTTCGAAAGGTAATTATTAATCCAACGAAGAAGAGATTCGTCGAGTCCTTGAATCCAAACTCAATTAAATGCCTTAGAAATACCAAGTGCAGTAATTTTGCTTTCCCCAAAACGATGAATATACCATCAAATCACCAGTGGACCTATTTCTACGAAAGCCGTAGCCGGTCATTAAGAAGCTTTCGGTTCTCAAGATATTTCTTTAGCTGAAAATTAATCCACGTTTCCATGACCTTGGAAAGAAGGGACGTAAGTACAATTGGTCGATAGTTTGAGGGAGAAGAAGATTCGCCTTTTTTAGGGATTGGCTGGACAAATGCTGTTTTTCATCCACTCGGAAAGAGACCAGAGGAATAGGACAGATGAAAAAGCTTACGCAATGGTTTTGCCAGCGTTCAAGAACACCTCTTCAGAACAATAGCGGGGATATTATCCGGGCCGGCGGATTTGTGTATGTTAAGATCTTTTAATACTCTTGCGACCGTATGAGTGCAAAAGAAGATAGGTCACATGAAATCATTTACGCTCTCGAGTACAGGAGGAGTACTAACACCTGCTGGCAGCGTTGAGTTAGCAGCGAATTGGGCTGCAAGCAGATCTGCCTTTTCTTGAGAACTGACAACCGGAGTATCATTGAAGACAACCGATGATGACGAGGAGTTCTTTACGTTTTTTAAAAAATGACCAAAAATTTATACTGCCTATGGGACATTGCAGTATTTTTTGCCGGATTTTTGCTTATTAAAAATTTAGTCTTGCGAATACGAATATTACAGGCCTTTCTAGCTTGCTGAAACTTTTTCCGGTTCTTCTTTCCTATACTTCGGGGACAGTTTATTACCTATTCTTTTATTTATTTTTACATAGACAACGTCTCCTGAAGAATATGTTTTTGGAGGGGTTTTATTCTTATTATAGTAAGTTACGTCGGCAGCTTGTTTGTTTTTAATTTCTTCAACATTTTCTCTTCTAAATTCATCAAGTTTTTCGGGATTGTTTAACAATTCACAATAACAATTTTTGTTCATTAAAAATTTAGTCTTGCGAATACGAATATTACAGGCCTTTCTAGCTTGCTGAAACTTTTTCCGGTTCTTCTTTCCTATACTTCGGGGACAGTTTATTACCTATTCTTTTATTTATTTTTACATAGACAACGTCTCCTGAAGAATATGTTTGTGGAGGGGGTTTATTCTTATTATGGTAAGTTACGTCGGCAGCTTGTTTGTTTTTAATTTCTTCAGCATTTTCTCTTCTAATTTCATCAAGTTTTTCGGGATTGTTTAACAATTCTTTTCCAAAGAAAACATCTATTGGTTTCTTTTTAATTGTTAAGTGTATGGATCTATTATATTCGTACACTGCCATGTCTAGTAGTTTGGCGAATGTGCCGTGAAGTTTTTTTTTTTGCTTAAGGCAACGCATCAGTTCAGACAGTGTGGAATAGAACCTTTCCACTTGTCGCTGAGCTGGTATAAGGAGGAACCTTGAATATTTTAATTTTAAATAGATTTTCCAGCATGAATGACACAGAACTAGAACTTAAAGATTTCTCATTGTATATAGCTGTTAAAATTATTTTACCGTCGGTGAAGTGGAGATCCAAGTGTAAAAATTTGACCTGGGAATTTGAGTATAGGGGTCGGTTGAATTTCAGGCTTATTTGGGTGGCGATCGTACTTATTTTCTATACAAACTGTACACCCTTTGGTTATTCTTCTGATTTCCCCGATCATACCTGAAAAATAATATGTCTTTAAAATGTGGACCCTATTTTCTCTTGCATCTCGATGTGCGCGTTGATGCGTTTGAAGTATGATGTTTTCCTGATCTGACTCATTGGGAATATAGACCTGTATTTCCGTGAATCTCTTTTTGAAATTGTTAAAATGTGAAAATTTATGATTTGTATCAAACCCATTATGGGTTCTGAAGTCTTAATGCAATTTATTACTGAAGGATTTAATATTTTTTTGAGGATCTGAATTAGATTCTCTTGGTTAAACTCAGGTTCATTTATAATATGCCTATGATACGTGGGAAAAGTTATTTGAAAATTTTTAGTAGAATTTTTTCCTACTTGCAAGAAGAGTTGGTTCTTGAACGCATTTATTGGTATATCTACGCTTGGTATTAGGTTCTGTGATGAACTTTCGTCGCTATGTACTGTTAATGAAAGTGAGGTTACCTGAGAGTTTATTTGGGGAGAACGTGACAGTGCGTCTGCCACGATGTTCATTTTTCCTGGTTTATAGTGCAATTTATGGCTATATTCTTCAAGGATTGCCTTCCATCGCTTCATTTTACTATTGTTATTTTTACTGCTGAGAGCGTGTGTAAGGGGTTGAGTGTACGTGAAATTAATGTAATTGGTCTGCCTTCCTGAGACAAAACGGCGCCAAGAGCAAAGTTAGCAGCATCCGTAGTGAGTTCGAAAGGTTTACTAAAACTTGGGTATGAAAGAACTATGTCTTCGGAAGTGAGGGTTTTTTTTTATTTTTTCAAAAGCGTCAATGGCGACAGGGTCGAGAGAAATTTGTTTTTTTTGCGGACTGTCCTTTGGACATACGTCCCTCTTCCCCTCTAAGAAGGGAGGTTAGGGGTTTCGCAAGCTTGGCGTAGTCCTTGATGAAGCGGCGATAGTAGCCTGACAGCCCAAGGAATGAGCGGAGGAAGTGCAGGACGCTAAGGAATTTGTTTTCACCTAATTGTGAAAGGACTTGGTTTTAATTGGGAATGGGATAACGATCGGATATGGTTATACTCTTAAGTATCCTATAGTCAATCACCATCCTGTATTGTTTTTTTCCCGTGGAGTCCGGTGATTTTGGTACAATCCATACTGGAGAATTGTATGCAGACCTTGAGCGCCTGATAATTTCATCCCCTAAGAATTTTTGAATCTGTGTTTCAACTTCGTATTTAAGTTGCATAGGAAAAGGATAATACTTACTGTAAATGGGAGAGTGGGTTGATGTACGAATTTCTCCTACGACCTTTGTGGTGTAGGTAAATTTCTCGTCGGGTTAACAAAATAAGTTTGAAAAATTATGCACGGGTATTTACCATTGGGGTATGTAATTGCTTAATCTTAACTTTAACAGAATTTAAGATTTGCATGGAATTATTTTTGGTGTCTATGATGGCCGATAGTTCCTTAAGACTATCGTTCCCCAAAATGCCATGAAATGTTTGTAAGGTGGGTAAGAGGAAAAACTTAAGGCTTATATTTTCAATGTTAAATAAATTGATCAATATATCAATCAATATATATATTGTGTTATTTGAACAGTTCCCGCTATTGATTTAGCAAAGAAAAGATTTTTGTTCTGCATGGGTTTCTGGACAAGAGATGTTTGTATGTAATTTTTCGATGATGCAGTGTCTTTTAAAATTTTGTATATGTCACCACTCTTCGACTTGCATTCAATATAAGGCAAGGAAGAGTCGTTTAGCCTAAGAAATTAATGTCAATATGTTCTAACTCTTTGGATCCCCCCTGTGTTTCCCTGATATTTTCGTCAAATGTTCATCGCTTAGTTTTAGATCATCGTAGTATTGGCTAAGCTCGTCCTCGGATGGATCAATATGATAATTGGGTTGGTAGCTTGTCGTTTGATTGTTTTGAGGTTTAGGTGCGCTTGTTCTTCGAAAATTACCGTTAAACTTTTGCCGATTTTGTTGATGAGTGGCCCTAGCATATGCGCTGTGCTTTTGAGTTAAAGGCTTCCTTTCAAAAGGTGGACTTGTAAAAGACGGTTTAGCTTGATTTTATTGGTAATTACCTAAGGTGTTATAAGACTGAAATTCTCGATAAGGCTGGAGTGAACGATACTGTGGAGTAGTATAAGTGCGATAAGCCGGGTACACGTTATTTTGCGTGTACCCCACACGCTATAATTTTTTTGCGGAGGAGAATTTTGTGGCCGCGTATGTGTGGCCTGTGGAGTAAAATTCTTTCTTACTGCTCCATGATTATTTTGAACATGTTGAGTTCTAGCATGTTGATTCTCGTACTTCTGAAATAAATATAAAGCTGTGGGCAAGTCAGCGGGCTCCTTTATACCCAGGAGATCTGACAAATTGCCCTTTAATTAATTAATGTGTCCAATGCTTTGTCGCGATATGTTTAAGTCAACAATCTCATTGATTCAGGACTAATATCCATACATGAAGTAAACTAGGATTGGGTAATTGAATAGTTGGATGACCTGAGTTTGTCCCTGAGCTGGATTATGATCTTGCGGATCACCACTAGCACCTGATCTTGTACCAACCATACTTGTTTATGATTTTTAATTGTTTCTTTGTAATGATTTACTTAATATTTTCCGATTAAATTAAGTTTCTAAAAGAAGTTTCTTTTGAATTTGTTAATTCTTCTTCTACCTTTTATTACAAATTTCCCGGAATTTATCAACTTTAATTTAAAATAGGTTTAACTGCTTCTTTTGTAATGTTTTACTCAGTATTTTCCAATTTAGTTTTGTTTCTAAAAAGTTTCTTTTTGAATTTGTTAATTTTTCTTCTCCTTTTAATTCCAAATTTAATGGAATCTATCAACTTTGATTGATTATATCTTGAAATTATTAATTTAACTTAAGACCATTAATAAATTCAGTTGTCTTAAAACAACAACAACAATTCTTTTTGTTATAATATTTACTAAATAACTTAGATATTAACTTAACTCACATCAAATACCAAACTAACACGCCGGCCAATGGGATGACTTCAGTTTTACACATTTGCGTTACTAGGGATCCCTTGTTAACTCCTTGCTGCTTGCTGCGTGTTTCCTAGTTGAGGACAATTTGGAGCACAGTAGAGTTTTCCTTACATAGAAGGATTATTCACTTTTCCTCTCGGAGTTTTTATATTTCCGGAACACGATTATTCACTTTTCCTTTCAGAGTTCTTTATATTCGAGGAACACCGATCTGCACGATTTACAATGAGCGCGGGGGCTACTTGAGGTCACTGCCTCTATTAAACGCGCGGAACGGGTGCCTGCTCGGGCGCCAAATAAATTTCAATTAATTATTTTGTTAAAAAAAAATATTTTTTTGGAGGTTAGAACCTCTTTATTCGATTTCTTGTCTAAAACTAACTTATGAATAAAAGTACAATATGAAAGAAACCTAGCCCCAGTGCATGTGTCGCTGCTGTTGTTTTGATTTTCCCACGGGTGGTTTTACTTTACACCCGCTGCTACGTGATGGAATGCGGGATTCATTTGGCAAGTGTTGTTGAACAGACATAGCGTCAGCAAAAAGACGATGTAAAGTGTGGGAATATCATAAATCATTTTCCCAACATAATTTCACGTTAAATTACACAAATATATATTATATATATATATATTATATTATTTATATATACATTAAGTGTACGACTGGGTCGCTCGTACTTGCTCTTACGAAAACTAAAGATATTGCTTTTTAGCACAATAACCTAGTGAACACAAATCACAATTACAAAAAAAATTGCACGTATTCTAATAAATCTCAATAGTTGGCAATCATACCCTTTGGGCTGATCAGCGCATGTTTGTTTTACTTACGTACGTTTATCCCAATGTTACAAGTGGATATAAAGGGCATAGATAAGAGAAGGCTAGATGCAAAAGTCTTAATCTCTTTCCTACATAGGTATATGCTAGAAAACCCATCATAATATTGGAGATACCAAGACTCTTTGTGAAGATCTAAACATTTAGTTAACTATTATTATAATTGTACATGTATGTATATAGCTATATACATAATGTATGTGCGTATGCAATATGCATAAGATATCGTCAGGAACTTAAACAACTTAATTTTGCTTTAATTTAATTGACACATATGTATGTATATTACTTGAAAAACTTCTACCACCTTTTCGGAAGAATTTATCGGTATACTTACGCTGGCATTTTTGTAGACAATGGTTGGGGTAATAACTTTGAAGAATACCGGTTTTTTTCTTCTCGACTTTTTCGAAAACTGGTGATCCGAAAACAATCAAAATTGATATTCAAGAAGAGGTGTAGGTAGCCTGAGTAATTTTGCATAAATTTTTTTTCGAAAACTTTTTTTTTGTATTTTTAATAATTTAAAAAAAAAATTTTTTTTTTGAAAAATCTATATTTTGAAAACGGGTAAGAGAATTTTTTTTTAATTTTGTTTTTAAATGTACGTTATTTTTCTGCTTAAGTTTGTGTTCTTGAATTATTTTTTTTAATTTTTTAAAAAAAGTTGTTAAATAAAAACCGCTCTAAAATCACACTTTTTCATATTTTTTAAAGAAACAAAATGGCGTTTAAATTTTTCCGCTGAATTATTCCAAGTTGTAACCACACATAAGAGCAAGAACGTGCGATCCAGTCGTGCAATTTATTTATTTCAATATTAAGACCATAACCTTGAAGATTGGACCACTAGAACTGAAGATATAAGCTCAAAACAGCCACCACATCTTCTCTTTTTACTTGCGATTATAGGGACTATACGGCAAGTTTAGGATTCGTGAATATAAAAAAATTTGAGATAACAATCAAACATGACATTACGATTATAGAGAAGCCTAAACAAATTAACTGGCAAAACATGTCCATCTGTCTTTCTGTCTGTCCGGGTGTATATCGAACTGCAGCCTAAACGGGTTAAGCGATTGCCTTCAAATTTGGTATGTGTTTATTTTTTGGCATTTCTCAGGGGGGCAATTGAAATTTAATTTTTAAGGCTAAAAATAACGGTACTTGCCATACGACCGTTTAAGAAAGCCTTATTTTTCTCCAAAACGGCTCCAACGATTTTGATGAAATTTTCTGAGATTTTTTTTCTTGGTATTGGCTATCATTTGATTAGAACCACATATACGGGAAAAGTCTATTAACGGGACCTTTCATATAACGGTTTTTTTGTTGTAGTAATGTTTATTCTTGTAGCAACAATACACTAAAAGTTAATACCTTGGTGGTCTTCAGTTTGCGATGGTTATGTTATTAAAATGAAGAATTTTTGTAAGCTTCGTTGGTGGTTTGTAACTATAACTATATCTCAATATAAGTAGTTGCTTATGTGTTAACACTAGACTTTTTTGAATTTTATAATGTTCTATTTGATTTTTTTTTGCTTTTGCTTCTGTATAATAGAGATCATCACTTTTAGATTGGTACGAATTAAAAGCATTAAGAACTTTCGAAACAAGTTTTGGTAGATATTATCAAACAGTGAAGGATCTAGGATTTGGGGATGGGAGGGGCGGTCCAACGATTCAAAAGTTCAGCAGATTTGTATACATTCGGTAATTTTTACTTGCGGTTATAGGGACTATAAGGTAAGTTTAGGATTCGTGAATATAAAAAATGCAGATAACAATGAAACATGACATTACGATCATAGAGAAGTCTAAAAAAAAGTGATCGATATAAAAAATGTCTGTTTGTCTGTCTGTCTGTAAGTATTTATAGCGAGCTGCAGCCTAAACGGCTGAAGTGATTATCTTCAAATTTAGTGTGTGTTATTCTTTTGGCATTCCCCAGAGAGGAAATTGAAATTTTATTTTTAGGGATAAAAATAACGGTACTTGCCATACGACCGTTTAGGAAAAGTTTATTTTACTCGAAAACGGCTCCAACGATTTTAACGAAAATTTTTGAGAATTTTTTTGTTGGTATTGGCTATCAATTGATTAGAACCACATATACAGGAAAATTCTTTAAACGGGACCTTTCATATAACGGTTTTTATAATTTTTGGCTTGCTCGCTAACGGCTATGGATTTCTGTTAAATTTTATATTTGATTAAGATCTAGAAAGCCAAATTAATTCTGCATATCAAAATTTTAAATAACTTTTCTTTCTAATAAAAAAATATTTTTGAATTTTTCTTTTTAAATCAATATTTTAAAAGTAAAATGTATATTAATAAACTTTAAAAAACTGCATACCAAAATTTAAAAAAAAAATATTTTTTTTTCAAAAAACCAAAAATAAAAAGCAGGATTTTATCGAAATCCGTCCCACAATGTTCGAAATATTTTTTCATAAATTCTTTCTTATTTAAGACGTTTTGATAGTTTTTATAAGTTCAAACTGTGTTATTTTCAACGTAAATGTTATTGGTTTTTGTCAAAGATCTTGCCGTCCAATGTAATTAGGCACATAAGAGCAAGTACGTGCGACCCAGTCGTGTCCATTTCTTAATATGTTTTTCTTTTGTTTGATACATCAAAATAATTGTAATTTTCTCTTCTTATTAATAAAAATAAATTGCACGACTGGATCGCACGTACTTGCTCATATATGCGGTCACATCGTCGAATAAATTTAAAAAAATGCACGACTGGGTCGCATGAACTTGTTCTTATGCTAGATAATTGCTTAGTGGCTGCATATGTATGTATATAAATGTTTTTTTTAGGCTTGTGGTTTTCAAGAAGAAATAAAATGCATGTTGTTTAACGTTAAGGCCAAGAATTTAGCTTTATTATAAAGATAAGGGTTTGCCATTATGTTTTAAAAAATGATTTTGGAAAAGTGACCGCCGCGGTTGGCTGGAATAAATTCCAGCCGAGAGGTGCAATTTTCCCAATTTTGTGAAAATCGGGATCAGTGGCCATCTCGTTTCGGGCTCATTCACCGAACGTGCGATGCGCTTGATGGTCGTTCAATTCTTGCACGAGTTTAATTTTGTAAGCCTGCAAACCAAGATCCTTCCGCAAAATCCTCCATAAAATGGATGAGGCTTCTTCGATACTCTGCTCCACCGAAACGAACCATTAGTTTGGTAATAAATTTACACAATTTGCAAACTTCTTCAGGAGTAAGCCTATGCATTATGAAATGGCAACCCAAACTGAGCATAAATCAAGTGACAGCTGTCAAAAAGACCAACTCCAAAAAAAAGTATTGCCAGATTGAAAACCACAAAATACTTTTTTTCAGAAAGTTCTTTCATTTTTTTAATTAGTTTAAAAGTTTTCTCGGAAAAACTAAGTATGCAACAAAATTTGAAAATTAAATGTCAATCGAGGAAAACCAATGAAAATCGTTCGACCAGTTTTTTTTTTAATCTTTTCGAAAAAATAGTTTAAATTATTTTCTAGTAAGTCATTATAAGGAAATCTGAATTTTCATCTGAGAAAATTATTTGAAAAATTCAATCATTCAAAATTTTAAAAATTCAAAAAAAAAGTTTTTGAAAATTTTGAAATGCAATATTGAAAACGGTATAACAGTTTACGATAAAACTGCATTTGAAAAAATTGAAAAAAAACCGGTTATATGAGAGGCACCGGTATGGAACAAAATCGTTAGAGCCATTTTCGAGAAAATCAAACTTTTTCTTAAAAATTGTATGGCAGGTATCGTTATTTTTCGACCTAGAGCACAAATGAAAAACATCCCCCGAGATATTACCTAATAAATACTAAATACCAAGTTTGAAGCAAATCATCCCATCCGCTTAGGCTGTAGAGGCGCGAACAGACAGACAGACGGACGGAATTTCCGGACCCACTGTTTTCAACTTCTCTATTATCGTAATGTCATGTTTGATTGTTAGATTTATTTTGTGGAATCCATAACTTACATTATAGTTCCTATAATCAAGCAAGTAAAGCAAGTAAAAATCAAATCTATTGATGGAACCAGTCAAAAGTAATTGGCTGATATGTGTAATCTTTTCAATATTACAGTTTTCTTACGGTTAATAACATTCTAGGACTTTAATTTCTTAGCAAATAATAACATTATATGACTCTTATTTTTTACCAAATATTAAAATGAATAAACCCTATCGTTCCTAAAAAATTCAAATTTATAGATCTATTCCTTAAAAAGATAAAATTCTTTTAGTTGCTTTGTGTAAGAATACTTATCGAATTAAGCGATTTTGATAAGTCATGCTTTTTGTTGGAGCAACACTTTTCATATTTACGAAGCTTAAATATGAAAAGTTTATAAATGAAAACTGAGTGAGCTTACAAATGCATCTATGCAACGCTAATCAATTACAATTATCAGAAAATCACTCAACTGATAAGTTGCTAAAAGATAAGTGATGAGTCGTTGGTGCAATAGGGCCCTGATAAAGTTTTGTGTATTAATTAATGTATTGAATGTAAATCTTACGTTTAGTGTGAGTATCGGTTAAGACAAATAGTATAAAAAATGGTAGAGTAGGTATATTTTGTTTTGATAATAGTGATATTTTTATTAGTTCAACATTTTGAGAAAGACAGGGTGTTTCCAATTATTATTATTTTAATTATATTGTGACACGATTTTATATATGTCAATGGAACTTAAAATCGCAAAAATGGTATATGTTTAGCTTAGAGGAATAGGTATTATAGACGAAATTTAATAAAACAAAAGTGTAGCTTCTATCGAAAAAAACAAAGTTCACCTATTTTTATAATTTTGCCAAATTAAGTGAAACCTTAGATGTTTGTTCATAAATTTAACAAAACTTGCAGGGTTATGCTAAAAGTAACCAAGAGAAATTAGTTGCCCTAACAGGGTGTACAGGAGTTGAAACTTCTATTTACTTATGATTGCGATTAATCGATAGATATTAATGAAACTCCAAATATTTGTTTTTCAGCCAAATATGTAAACAAAAGTAACTATTTTAATGCAAGATGCATCCAAAAAACTAATTTTACTTTTGTTATAATTTTGACAAATAAAATAAAATAAATTAAAATAAAATACATTTAACAAAACTTGCAGGGTCATGCTAAAAGTAACCAAGAGAAATTAGTTGCCCTAACAGGGTGTACAAGAGTTGAAACTTCTATTTACTTATGATTGCGAATAATCGATAGATATTAATGAAACTCCAAATATTTGTTTTTCAGCCAAATATGTAAACAAAATAATTATTTTAAGATGCATCCAAAAGCTAATTTCACTTTTGTTATAATTTTGACAAATAAAATAAAATCTGGGACGTTTGTTCATCAAATTAAATAAAACTTGCAGAGCATATACTACATTAGCCAAACATTATTGTTTGCGCTACAGGGTGTCCAAAAAATGCAACTTCTTTTAATTGTTGATTTCAATTTAAATGATGATATCTTTGGTATTTGACGATAGATTTCAACTTAATTCCAAATATTAACATTTGAGTCAAAAATGTAAGCAATAGTAATATTTTAATGCAGGGTGAATCGAATAAACTAATTTCACTTTTGTCATAATTTTGATAAATAAAATAAAATCTGGCACGTGTGTTCATCAAATTAAATAAAACTTGCAGAGCAGATACTAAAATAGCCAAAAGTAATTGTTTGTTATATACACTGCCGCTCATCTGAATAGGTTAAATTTTGTTGCACCCTACTGTTAGCCTTTCTTCAAATATTTTGCATTAATATACTTTTTTATGTTTATATTGAAAGAGCATCAGCATACGCTTAGTTATAGAGAAAAAACTTAGTCTGAGAACTTACCGTTATTCTCTTATGTAAGCTATTTGTGGCTCATCTGAATAGGTTCAACGAATAAAACGCAATGAAAAAAGAAAATTGATTGTAACTTAATGATTTATTATACATTTTTTTGCGGTAGGAATATATTAACAATAATTAGTAATGAGTATTCCCCCCTTTTTTCAAAATAGTTTCGTAAATTCGATTTGGAATAAAATTACACAAATTTTCAATATATTGAAGCGAAATTTCTGACCAAGCTTTTTTTAGTTCCTTCTATATATGACTTTTTGTCTTCAAATTGTCTCCCTGGCTCGTATACCTTACGTGAAAGAAGTCCCCATACATTCTCTATAATATTAAGGTCAGGAGAGCATGGAGGCCACCCCAACAGCTTCACATTTTGGCACTCGATCCACTGTTTTACCGCCCTCGCTGTATGAATAGGGGCATTGTCGTGTTGGAACGTCCACTGTATTGGTCCAAACAAGTCGGAAATATGCGGGAAAGCCTTTTCTAGCATACCTTTCTACGAATTTGCATTAATTTTTGATGTAAGAAATTGGAGCTCAAAAGTCCCGTAGAATGAAATAGCTCCCCACACCATTACACTCCCTTCGCAGCTATGAAAACGGCTTAAATAATGCTCCTCCTTTCGTAGGTCGTGAAAATAATAGTTAAAGCCATCTGGCCTCTCTATTTGCAAATTGAAAGCCGCTCAAATGATTGCACGTCTATCAGCTTTGGTAGTTGCTGTATAACTCCCCCTTTCATGTTTTTTCCATAGGTTTCAATGTTTCGCAAATAATGATTCACCACATTTTAAATTCTTTCAATGTTTTTCGCGATGTGTCTTTGATTTAAGCCCAGCTCTCTAAACGCTTTTATTTTCCCCTTTTTTTCCACTGTTAAAGGTTTTCCGCAACCCATAATCAACGTTAACTGTAAAATATATCGGCAGGCAAAATTTAAGGGACCGATGAATCCCGATGTCCGATGCAACCAAACGCAAACTAAAGTTTTCGCTATTGAACCTATTCAGGTGAGCCATATATAATGGTTGTTTTTATGAGTGAAATTGGTCTAGCTTACATAAGAGAATAACGGTAAGTTCTCAGACTAAGTTTCTTCTCTATAACACTGCCGCTCATCTGAATAGGTTAAATTTTGTTGCACCCTACTGTTAGCCTTTCTTCAAATATTTTGCATTAATATACTTTTTTATGTTTATATTGAAAGAGCATCAGCATACGCTTAGTTATAGAGAAAAAACTTAGTCTGAGAACTTACCGTTATTCTCTTATGTAAGCTATATGTGGCTCATCTGAATAGGTTCAACGAATAAAACGCAATGAAAAAAGAAAATTGATTGTAACTTAATGATTTATTATACATTTTTTTGCGGTACGAATATATTAACAATAATTAGTAATGAGTATTCCCCCCTTTTTTCAAAATAGTTTCGTAAATTCGATTTGGAATAAAATTACACAAATTTTCAATATATTGAAGCGAAATTTCTGACCAAGCTTTTTTTAGTTCCTTCTATATATGACTTTTTGTCTTCAAATTGTCTCCCTGGCTCGTATACCTTACGTGAAAGAAGTCCCCATACATTCTCTATAATATTAAGGTCAGGAGAGCATGGAGGCCACCCCAACAGCTTCACATTTTGGCACTCGATCCACTGTTTTACCGCCCTCGCTGTATGAATAGGGGCATTGTCGTGTTGGAACGTCCACTGTATTGGTCCAAACAAGTCGGAAATATGCGGGAAAGCCTTTTCTAGCATACCTTTCTACGAATTTGCATTAATTTTTGATGTAAGAAATTGGAGCTCAAAAGTCCCGTAGAATGAAATAGCTCCCCACACCATTACACTCCCTTCGCAGCTATGAAAACGGCTTAAATAATGCTCCTCCTTTCGTAGGTCGTGAAAATAATAGTTAAAGCCATCTGGCCTCTCTATTTGCGAATTGAAAGCCGCTCAAATGATTGCACGTCTATCAGCTTTGGTAGTTGCTGTATAACTCCCCCTTTCATGTTTTTTCCATAGGTTTCAATGTTTCGCAAATAATGATTCACCACATTTTAAATTCTTTCAATGTTTTTCGCGATGTGTCTTTGATTTAAGCCCAGCTCTCTAAACGCTTTTATTTTCCCCTTTTTTTCCACTGTTAAAGGTTTTCCGCAACCCATAATCAACGTTAACTGTAAAATATATCGGCAGGCAAAATTTAAGGGACCGATGAATCCCGATGTCCGATGCAACCAAACGCAAACTAAAGTTTTCGCTATTGAACCTATTCAGGTGAGCCATATATAATGGTTGTTTTTATGAGTGAAATTGGTCTAGCTTACATAAGAGAATAACGGTAAGTTCTCAGACTAAGTTTCTTCTCTATAACTAAGCGTATGCTGATGATCTTTCAATATAAACATAAAAAAGTATATCAATGCAAAATATTTGAAGAAAGGCTAACAGTAGGGTGCAAACAAATTTAACCTATTCAGATGAGTGTAAGATTACAAGGCGTGCAGAAAATGCAACTGTTTTTGATTTTTTATTTCGTTTAAAGTTATGATATCTACGGTGTTTGGTGATAGATTTCTATGAAACTCCAAATATTTGTTTTCTAGTGAAAAATGTAAGCAAAAGTTAATATTTTAATGCAGGGTGCATCGAATAAACTAATTTTACTTTTGTTATAATTTTGACAAATAAAATAAAATCTGGGACGTGTGTTTATCAAATTAAATAAAACTTACAGAGCACATACTAAAATAGCCAAAAGTAACTCTTTGTGGTACAGGGTGTGCAGGAAATGCAACTGATTTTGATTTTTTGTTCGATTAAAGTTATGAAATCTACGGTGTTTGGTGATAGATTTCTATGAAACTACAAATATTTGTTTTCTAGTGAAAAATGTAAGCAAAAGTTAATATTTAAACGCAGGGTGCATCGAAAAAACTACTTCACTTTTGTTATAATTTGGACAAATAAAATAAAATCTGGAATGTTTTTTCATCATTTATACCATATTTCGAAATAAATACCTACATATGCATTTTAAAAACGTAAAGTTTGAATTTTTAATTTCCTTGAAGATTTAAGCGTTTATGTTTGCATCTGGCATGTAAGTAGGTACCTATTTTTCCCACCTCAGATAGTTTGTTAGCAATAACAAATAGTGTACCTATTTGTATATATATCGGATTCGACATAGGTAGGTAGTTAATTAAATTTCAAAACCTATAGGATATTAAAGCAAAACAATAGTTGGTATTATCAAAATCAATAAAGTTTGTGAATTGGAGGCATATATTATAAACCATCATATCAAAAGATGGCAGGCCTGACCTTAGACAGTTAACCAGGTACCAATCTGGTTTGTTTATTTTTTTACTTGCGATTAAAGGTACCTACTATAATGGAAGTTTTGCATTCGTGCAGATTACAAATTTTTGGATAACAACCAAACATGACATTACGATGACAAAGAAACATATTTGAGTAACTGGCAAAATTATGCCAGTCTGTATGTCTGTACGAATGTATTTTGAACTGAAGCCTAAACGGTTATACCGCCTTCAACTTCAGAACTTTGGGTGATTCTGACATTCTACAGAGGAGTGTTTTGATATTTTTTAACTCAAATATTTACTTTACCTGCTATAGTACCGTTTAGTTATATTTCTTGGAAACTACTCCAAGAATTTTTATGAAAAAATATAAGTATACCATTGTAGATGTGCGTTGTTAAGAAGAAGAAAAAAATAAGATGCTGGGCAAAAATCATTAGGACCGTTTTTTTACTATCTCGAAAACTGGCTATCCAATTACAATTAAAATTGATATTTCGGAATATGTAAATAGCTTTAGGAATTTCACCTTAAAAAATAAAACTCAAAAACTCTTTAAAAATCATCCTTAGATTTTGAAAAGAAGTTCTTAATTCACATTTTATATTTTTCTTAAAGCCAATTTATGCGTTTTAATTATTTCGCTCAATACAATCTTATGTACTTTAATGGAAAAATCAAAAAATACAAAAATCGAATAAATATTATGATATTCTGTTAAAATTTTTAAAATTTTGTTTGAATATGTGACGCGACCGCACATACTTATAAGCAAGAACGTGCGATCCAGTGGTGAAATTTATTTTTTTACTTGCGACTTAAAGGAACTATAAGGCAAGTTATGCATTCGTAAAAAAAAAAAAAATTCTAACAATCAAACATGATATTACGATGATAGAGAAGTCAAAAAAAGTGGGTCCGGAAATTCCGTCCATCTGTCTGTCTGTCTGTCTGTCTGTCTGTCTGTCTGTCTGTCTGTCCGTATCGATATCTACAGCCTAAACGGTTGGGCCGATTTGATTCAAACTTGGTATATAGTATTTTTAGAGTGCTCTACCCGACAGTTTTTGGAATTGGCATTCTAGCTCCAAAACTAACGGTACCTGCCATATAACTTTTATTGAAAAATTTATTTTGCTCGAAAACGGCTCCTACGATTTTGATAAAACTTTCAGAATGATGTTTTCTGTGCAAAATCTATCTTCAAGTTTTAATGGATTTTTCAGAAAAAGTTTTATAACGGTACCTCCCATATGACCGGTTTTTAAAAATCAGACTTTCTCGTTAACTAATTGACGGATTTTGATGAAATTTTCAAAATATGTAGTGTTTTATGATTTAAATAATATTGCTTATCAAAATTTTCAAAAACATTTTTTTTTTAATTTTAATATTTTTTTTAAAAAAATATTTTGTTTTTTGAATATTTTGAAAACGGATCTATAGATTTTTTTTTAAATTTTTCTCCTAGTATAAACTATAGATTTCTTAAAATTGACATACTTAAAAAAATTTTAAAATATGTTTTCAAAAAGTTTTTCAAAAAAAATATTTTTTTGAAAAAATTGGTCGAACGATTTTGAAATGAAAAATTCATAAAATAGAAAACAGCAAAAGAAATAAGATGGCTTACAACATTTTTTCCAAAAAACGTTATGAATAGTGTTTTTTTGATTTCATAAATTTTTTTCCCCAACATTTTATTTCATATTGCTCGGCTAAGCCCTAGCCATTAGTCAAATAAAAGAAAGTGACAACCTACATTACATACATACTTACGTATTTTAAAGTATTTTTCATCATCATAAAAGCACAGAATAAATAGGGAAGCCTTTGATAAACACACAAAAACAACTAACAAATAAAAAAAACTATTCGATTACTACTGAATGCAAAAATTTCAATCGAGAAAACAAAAGTTTACACCTTCCTATAAACAAACAAAACCACTGTGTTAACTTTTAATATTGTCTCTATACCTACTCGCTTAACAGTAGTTGGAACGCGTATCTTAATTTTAGTACCTACCTTCCTTCCAACCTTATTATAGGTACCTAAATCCTTTATAAATTCCATTGGTCCCATATTGGGACGTTTAAAGGTCCCTTTACCTAGCATTCTTGCCATACTGCTGATTCCGACGAATCTTTATGCCAGTTGTTCAAATTTTTCCATACCAAAATGAAAATTTAACTGAATAAAGTCCTTTATATCTTTCTATTAGCAAATTATATTATAAACAGTAAGCAGCAAGTGGAAAGATAATACACTAAAAAACTGCAAAAGCTAACAATCCTATATATTTATGTGTTTATCCCTTTATCGTGACGCATGTTCGTTCGAGCTTCAAACCACAACGTTTCTAAAAAAGTTGCACGTCAAAAAAAACATTAAAATTAAATCTTTGTCAAAAAGACGCCTGTACCTTTTATTTATATTGTTGTGCTGTGTATTTTAAATCTGCTTCCTGGTGTTGCTTAAGGTCTTAGAATTAAGAATTAGATACTGAAATTCAAGATGTTTCACATAACCAAGAAGGTCTTAATATAATACCTATTTTTTCAATTTGTTCTTATTATTATTTACCTAAAATCATCTTGTTTTACAAGAATGTTTTAAATATAAGAACACATATTTGGTGTAGGTTTTTATTAATATGAAGAAGAAACATGCCAGATTTTATTTTATTGTCAACATTATAACGTATTTAAAATTAGATTTTTTGATGCAACCTGCAATAATTATTTTTGCTTACATTTTTGACTGAAAAACAAATATTTGGATTTTCATTGAAATCTATTACCAAACACATAATTTTAATCGAAATTAGAAATCAAAAAACGATTCATTTCTTGGGCACCCTGTGACAAAAATAATTACTTGCGGTTATTTAATTACCTGAAACTCTTCAAGTTTAGTTTAATTTATGAACAAACATCCCAGGTTTTATATTATTTGTCAAAATTATGACAAAAGTAAAATTAGTTTATTCGACGCACCCTGCATTAAAATATTACTGTTGCTTACATTTTTGACTCAAATGTAAATATTTGGAATCTAGTTGAAATCTATCATCATATATCAAAGATATCATCATTTAAATCGAAATCAACAATTAAAAGATGTTGCATTTCTTGGACACCCTGTAGCGCAAACAATAATGTTTGGCTATTTTATATATGCTCTGCAAGTTTTATTTAATTTGATGAACAAACGTCCCAGATTTTATTTTATTTGTCAAAATTATAACAAAAGTAAAATTAGTTTTTTGGATGCATCTTGCATTAAAATAATTACTTTTGGTTACATATTTGACTGACAAACAAATATTTGGAGTTTCATTAATATCTATCGATTAATCGCAATGGTAAATAAATAGAAGTTGGATTTCTTGTACACCCTGTAGGGCAAATAATTACGTTTGGTAACTTTTAGCATAACCCTGCAAGTTTTGTTAAATTTATTAATAAACATCTAAGTTTTCACTTAATTTGGCAAAATTATAAAAATAGGTGAACTTAGTTTTTTTCGATAGAAGCTACACTTTTGTTTTATTCAATTTCGTTTGTAATACTTCTCTAAGCTAAACATATACCATTTTAACATTTTTGCAATTTTAAGTTCCAGTGACTTTTATAATATCGTATCACAATATAATTATAATAATAATAACTTGGAAACACCCTGTAGTCTTTCTAAAAATGTTGAACTAATAAAAATATCACTATTATCAAAACAAAATAGGTATACCTATTCTATTAGTAGTCTATTCGTAGATAAATCTACGAAGTAGACACAAACGAACCGTATATAATTTTGCGTCGTTGTATCTAATGCGGATTCTGTTTACAGTGCTTTTACTGTAAATATCAACTGCTTTTTTGACAAAGGTTCTTATACCCTGATGATGGTTTGATAATGCTAGTACAGGACCCCTGTTCTGTAACTTTGTCGATAACTTTTCTCATCGATAAAATATGAAACAAAACATTCCATACTTATCACATCTGGAAATAATCGGTGTTCTGTAAGTCCTTGCAATAACCTTAAATTTCATTCTCAACTTGACTGGAATTTCCAATGGAAGTCGATAAGCCGAGCTGCCATTGACATTTCAAAAATTCAATATTAAGGTGTGTCCACACCACAGAAAGATTTTATTAATGTTTTTTTTTATACATATCTTAAATATTTAAGAAACATTTCAGAAATATTTTTGAAACCATAGGTCGTGTTTTATTATCGGCTAAACTAAAATGCTTGAATGATAAAGAAAGTTTACGTTCGGAATGAACGAAGAGAAATATCTCATAAACATTTCAGAAATACTTATGAAATAAATATTAATAAAAGAAAATGAACAATGTAATTTATTATACACTTTGATTTTGTTTTACCCAAGAATCACGATTTTTTCAGCCTTTTATTTTTTTATTTTACGCAACGCGTTTCGAAAATTGTATATCCATCACCATCATCAGGCGTATTTGTACTGCTTTTGCCACTTGTTGATATCTTTTTTCTTTGCTTCACTTATTTTTTGTTGTTTTGTTTGTTTCCTGATCGATGCGATAGTTACAGAACAGGGGTCCAGAACTAGAATATCACACTTGTAGATCGAAATTGGGTTGTCCAAGCAGATTCACTTGGAAGAAAAAAAAGAAGTCTTAAGGTTGGCTGTTAATTAAACAGTGAGCAGTATTCTTTATTATCGACGTATTAATACAATATATTTTGCTTATTCTAGCATAAATCAATACACAATAATACATTGAACATTTTTGCATAATTAACAAAAATAAAATATAGGTGAACAAATAAGTGCTGATCGTGCGTACAAATAAATGAATACAACAATGAAGCGATTTCGACCAAATGGTGTCTGGTGACGAGGTTAACGAATTGGTGGTCATCGTTGGTTCAACATCCTGCCCCCATTGAACTCTGTTCAATATTTTAGTTGAAGAATTGTTGTGCGTTAGATATTTCTGGACACATTCTTGGAGCTGAAATAGGTTGTGATGCACTTCGATGATATTTGGTTATCAAATTTTTGCATGTTAGAAAAATAATGACCGCAACTGCGATTAATAATCCAATGGAACTCATTATTGTGTGCTGAATGTTTTAGTTGTGAATTTGATTTGGTAGCTCCAATTGTTGAAGTTTTAATTGTTGTTGAATTTCCTGTAAATCTTCCTTATAAGAGCCGGTGCTTTGCCACACAATTAGACGGAAGTTTCAACAATGTTTCGTCAATGACTGCAAATATCCACTGGTTTAGGTCGGGCAGTTTTGTTCACACTCAATTTGACTTAATTATTTTAAATTCGCATGATAACAGATTTGAAATATTATTAAGTAGATTAATTTCACACATGCTACTATTAGCCCCAGGTCGATATACTGGGTGCGATTGGCTGCATAAATAGTGATCTCCATTTATTATGGTACATGAAGAAAGTTCATTTTCTGTCACACATGATGAGCACTGACTGCCAAGAACTCTACTGAAGGTCTTATAGTAATAATCGTCCTATTTATTACTGCCGGAATAGAGATTTACTTGAACATCCAGAGTTCTTCTGATCCGATTAGAGGCAGTTCAATTTTGAAAATAATATGGTTTGAAGTAATTTTACCTTGAATTGTCATGAATTTATACAACTGCAGCATTTTTTCAGACTCGACAGGAATACGAAGGCCGGGTTGAAGAGATGATTTTTCAATTTTACAATTTCATGTTTTAGTTGATGTGGTGAGATCAACCGATGATTAACTCGTCCTTGATAAGTATCTGATAACACATCAGTTATTGTTGTCTGTGTTTGTTGGATGTTGAACATTATAAGAGTAGTGTAAATCGATTATGATGAAAATAATTCTCTGATTTTACTTTGTTATAAATCGTCTGTAACATTGTTTATTCGATTGGTAACCTGATTTAATTGGGTTTCAAGTATACGATGCTTCTTGAACACATCGTCTTGAGTTCTCTTCATGATATTTATCTAGAATTGATGTGTGATTCTTAAGTAGTTTCAATAAATGCTCTTCTTTTGAATGAATTCCTTCTAATCGCTGAGATACTTCTTCGGCATATTTTGACTCCAAAGAGTGAATTCTCAACATTGCCAGCAATATCGATTGCCCCTCGTCTAACCTTTTTCGCCATAGGCTTGTTTGGTGGAACTATATTGTCTTCAGTTATTTCATGCTTAATGTACTGCAACTGTTGAAGCAATTGCGTGCATAGACCTTTGATGGAGAATTGGTTGCAGAGATGTTCTAATATAATAGAACTATTTTCTAATGCCTGGAATTCCTTCTGATATGGCTGTAGGTCGTAATAGACTACCAAATTCCATTTGTTGTGAATCAACCTTATCGTTCCTTGTCTTTGGAAATGCATTCCCTGTGTCGATGTGTTGAAATGTGTGACCTTTATATCATTTGCTAATGTTATCCGAAGTAGAAGGCTTATGAGTAGCAAGGTGGATAATGAAGACCTAATTGAATGTGTACCTTGTCTTGTTCGTTCTTTCTATACTTGGTTGACGAGGGCTCATTAATATCTTCTTGATCATCATGTTTCCGCTTTCGCTCTAAGGAAGACCTTTCTGTCGGAGCCTTAAATAATGTTTGGCTAATTCCAATTAATGGTGCTGTAATTTCCTTGCTTCGTTGCTGTCCCATTTCATATTCATTGCTGGATGGCTCATCAGTTGGGACTTGCTGTTGTATAGGTAGTAGTCGATGTATGGCCCGTCAAAACACACCAGATGCCGTCTGTACATCTGCCACTCTTACTAAACCATCATGGCCTTTAACGGCGTTAATAATTCTGCCTATAAGCCATTTAATGCTTGGTTGGTTATCTTCCCTTAATATAACCATCATCCCTGGTTCTACATTTTGGCCTCTTTCCTTCCATTTATACCTATATTGAAGCTGATTCAGATACTCGTTTGACCAACGTCGCCAGAATTCATTTTTGACATGAGTAACCAACTTCCATCTTGTTAGAAGTGAAGATCTTTTTCAGGTGTAGCCTTGCGGTCAATGTTACTATTAAGTGGTTCTCCAATTAAAAAGTGTCATAGCGTCAGAGCAGCAAAGTCATTTGGCGACATTGAAATCGGTGTGATTGGCCGTGAATTTAATATGGCTTCAACTTCAACTACAGCAGTTTCGAGTTCTTCGTAAGTAAGTGATGCTGCTTTAAGTGTGTGTTGTGGAAAGTGTTAAGCGGATTTGACAGCGGCCTCCCACAGTCCTCCAAAATGTGGTGGTCGAGGAGGAATGAAGTTGAAATCGCATCCTTTCCTTGTAAAAACGCTCGTGATTCGTTTTTGATCCTTGGTTGAATTAATAAACTTCGGAGCTCCAATAGTTGATTCTTCGCTCCTACAAAATTCGTTGCATTGTCATAGTAAATGTTTTTACAGTGCCCTCGTCTTGTCATGAATCTCTTCAATGCCCCGCCCCAATGAAACCTTCTGAAGTAAGGTCACTGACGAGCTCTAGACATGTCTTCGTTGCGAAACAACAGAATACTGCTATGTATGACTTTTGTGGTCGTTTTCCTCTGATCTTATAGTGAGTCCATATGGGCCCGCAAAAGTCTATACCTGTATTAAGAAATGGTCTCGCTGGTTGGACCCTGTCATCGGGGAGATTTCTCATTAGTTGGGTTAAGAGTTTCAGCCTTGCTCTGGCATACTCAACACATCCTTGTACAATGGATCAGGCAATGGTCTTTCTTTAATGGGCCAATATCTTTGTCTGGCGAATGCTAATATGGCTTGAGGACCTGCGTGATTGTTCTCTTTATGGATATCAATTAATAGTAGTTTTGTGTATGGATGTGAGTAAGGCGTTAAGACTGGATGCTTGGCATCATACGATAACACAGAGGACTCTAGCCTTCCACTTACTCTAATGATTCCGTCTTTATCGAAGAATGGAGTGAGACTCGAGAGTGAACTTTTCTTTGATACTTCATTATGTTAAATGATGTGTCTTCATGAAATTCATCATTCTGTATTAGCTTGATCATAGCCTTCCATTATGGCTCAAGATCAACATAATTTAGGAAGCTATTCGTACTGATAAAAACTTCTTGGACCGAATGACGTTTCTATAATGGAACATATAAGCTATAATTCTTTGTACCCTCTCGAACGAAGATCCAAAAATGTTTGTTCTATTGTGTTTTCTTTTGTGGATAGTACGATGTTTTCATGACAGATTTTAGGTTTTTTGACAAATTTGGGTGGCCAAATCGATTCCATTCTATGTAAACATCGTGGACCATAAAACCAAAGAGTGTGGTTTTGCAGGCGTTCTGGTGATATTTCAAATGACAAAATATCACCAGTTTTCTTCTTCGAGCTAACGTGCCACCATTGCTGTGGAACTGTATGTTCCTGAATGGTTGAGATTCGATTAGCTATGAATGGAAGTGTTGATGATGATGATGCGTTTATCCAATTGAGCTCGATCTCAGAATCACTCCATAAATGAATTCTTTCCCTTTGAATATCTAGATCTATTTGTGATTGATGAATCCATTCTGCAGCAAGTTTTGGGGCACACAATTCAAGCCGAGGAATTGTGGTTTGATGGGATATTTTTGTGTTCTTTGACGGAGCTACTCTGGATTTGGCACATATTAGTCGAACTGTGATCACATTATTCTTCCCCTGGGCTCTTACATAAGCTGCTGCTCCATAAGCTTTTTCAGACGCATCCGCAAAAACCTTTAATTGTACGTCCTTAGGAATACTGTGAGAAAATACGTGCCTGGGTATTTTGATTTTTTGGAATATTTTTAACCCTTCGCGAAAGCGACTCCATGTGGTTTGCATCACTTGTGGGAGAGCTATTGTCGAAATTTAATTCAGTTTCACGATCTTCTACAGGTATGTTTTGAACGAGGGACTGGTGATTTGCGCACCATTTTCTTAATTTAAATCCGGCACTATGTAACAATTCTTGAAGTTCTTCCTTGATGGCAATTTCTGTAGTAAGACTATCCGATCCCGTCATGACGTCATCAACGTAAAAATTGCTTTGGATTGTCTTTAATGCTAATGGGAATTGTTCTCGATGTTCTTCTGCTAATTGTTGGAGACATTTTATACCCAAGTATGGTGCAGAAGTAGTCCCATAAGTCACGGTGTTAAGCTAAAAACATTTAAGTAAGGGGAGTTTCTCCACCAAAAGAGCTGATATTTTGAGCCTTCGTTATGCATCAGTATTTGCCGATACATGTTCTCGATATCTGCCGTGAATACGTGAAATATCTAAGCATTCGAAATCTGATGAGCGTTGAACAAAAATCGTGATGAATTGTTGGCCCAGTTGATAAAATGTCATTAAGAGATATGTGGATCGAGGATTTTGCTGACCCATTGAAAACTACTCTAAGTTTTGTCGTGCTGCTATCTGCCTTGACTACGCAGTGATGTGGCAAGAGGAAGTACGGTTTGTCTACCTTGTGAATGTTAATTTCTTCCATGTGGCCTAATCGTTCATATTCACCCATGAACTCAATGTATTGGGCCTTCAAGTCCTAGAGAGTTAGCTAGTCTTCGTTCTAGGGATATACATCTTCGGAAGGTCACATCTTTTAACTCTCCAAGATTTTTAGCATCTTCTTTAAATGGGAGTCTTACTACGAATCGACCCTTATTGTTCCTTGTAGTTGTTTGACAAAAATATAACTCATATTGATTTTCAGCCGCTGTTAACTGCTTCTCATTGGATGAGTGAGTAGTACAGCTCGGCTCCAATAAGAACATCGATCAGGCCTGGTTTGTTGAAAGTAGGATCAGCAAGTGGAAACAGTGTTGCCGATTAAATAAACAAACAATCATGATTTTTTTCATGAGATTAAAAAAAATCATGAGATTGCTTTTTCTTCGTTGAGTATACAAAAATCACTGCAAACTTATGATTATAGAGGAAAAAATATAAAGACGAAAATGTTTCGTACGTTCCATCCCCCAAAACCCAATAAAAAAGAAGTTGTTGTTGTGGTGTCCGTGAATGATTGAGAACACTTCTTCTCTTTTCGTCTTATTGGTCTATGGTCAAATGACGATTTGCTAACATGTGTGCGTTTTTTACGCAGACTTGTCCGAAATCTTCAATGAATTGACAGCTTAGCTTGTGGGAATTATCAAAAGAAGTCACAAATATTTTAAATTTTTTTCTAGTTTGTCATTATAAGGAAATCTGTAGTTTTCGTCCGGGAAAATTATCTGAAAAAATTCAATCAACGCATTTTCAAAATATTTAGAAAACCAAATTTTTTTTTAGAAAATTTAAAAAAAATCGAAAAAAAAAGTTTTTGAAAATTTTGAAATGCGATATTAATTGAATTATAAACGGCTTCCTGTGTGCAAAATTTTATTTAAATCGGCATAATAGTTTACGATAAAACCGCATTTGAAAAAATACGGTTATATGAGAGGTACCTTTATAGAACAAATTTCCAAAAAATTCGTTCTAACTGAAATATGTATTGTTGTAAAAAAATAGCACCCTGAAAGTTTTATCAAAATCGTTAGAGCCGTTTTTGAGAAAATCAAACTTTTTGTTAAAAATTGTATGGCAGGTACCGTTATTTTTCGACTTAGAGTAAAAAATGAAACACCCCCCGAGATACTACCTAATAAATACTAAATACAAAGTTTGAAGCAAATCGGCCCATCCGTTTAGGCTGTAGAGGCGCGAACAAACAGACGGATGGAATTTCCGGACCCACTGTTTTCAACTTCTCTATAATCGTAATGTCATGTTTGATTGTTAGATTTTTTTGCACGAATCCATAACTTGCATTTTAGTTCCTAAATCGCAAGTAAAAATCATGAGAATTTCAATGAATTCATGAGTTCATGAGATGAAGGTGGAAAATCATGAAAATCATGATAAATCATGAGATTCGGCAACACTGAGTGGAAGATTGGCTGGAATTTTCCAGGATGATGTTTTAAACAATCTGCTGGTTTGATGTGATATTATGCTTGACAGAACATGGGCTTCTATATTTATTGAAAATGCGTTGAGAGGAGATCTTAATTGGATGTTTACTCTTCTCTTTGCTTGTTGAGTAGCTCTAGTACTTGAGATATTGACGTTAATTGAAGTTTTTTCATAGTTCTTTCCGTGATAAAGTTTAACTGGGATCCAGAATCTAGTATTGCCCTACATTCGCTAGTGCATTGCCTGCAACCTCCGGATGTACATTTAAGGTAAAAATGGCCACTCTTGAAGCAATTCATACATTGCAGATTTAATCAAGGTTATTCGATCTTTAGGGATAACTCCAGGAATTTTTGACAATTGTAAATCTGATGACTGCCCTTGCAAGCTACACATGCATGAGATATAGATGTGGTTGCTGTCAATGCTATGCGTGTATTCTTATCAAGTTTTTTCACAAGAATGTACATGATTATTGGATCCCAAGAGCTTGTGTCGACTCCCAAGCCATCCAATGCGAGAAGACATTCCTGAGTGTTGTCGTGCAATGCACGTACAGATGACGCGCTTTCAATTGATGCCATAGGCTGTACAATTAGTTTGTTTAATACCGAATTCAGTAATAAACGTTCACTCAAAGCATATCTCTTGACAGTTTAAGATCGATTGCCTGTGTACCAACTCCATGAAACGATCGTGGAATTGTCTCCACTTCGTATATTCGCCATCCAATTTGGGCAATACAACCTTTGGCAGTGCTAAATGAGTAGATGACCTTGTGTTAATTCCAGTACTTAAGAGTGGCTCTTGAGCTTGGTTTGTAAACTCATATAATTTGATGAGTTTCTTTCGGTTTCCCTTTCAAACATGAGAAATTGTTCGATGTTGTATCCGTCCAGAGCTGGATACTCTTTCTGGTCACATACTTTTTTTGTTAATGTGTAGAATTTCATCCCAATGGCGCTCAATGGTTTTTATTTTTATTTGGTAAAATTCCAATGACCTTTTTACCAACTGGGTTTCTATCCCATACGAGAGATCAATCAGACTAGACGTTTTTTTCTTGTTTTTTTTTTTTGTTTGAAAGTTGTAGGTAAGTTTTTTTTGCCTTTTTTGATTAATTTCAGTCATATAAGTACATACTTGGCGCAGCGGCGGCGGCAGCGCGTCGGCACTATATTTGTACAATGTAGACACAGGTAGCGGAAAGGAAACTTGCCATTGAAAAGGGATGGATGGTGACGTGAACGACCATTGGGACCCGACGGTGAGACCTTTTAGTATTTTTTTTGTGAGGTTTTTTCTCATTATTGATGTGGGTATCTTTATTGTCCTTTAGCTTTAGTTTAGCAGTTGAATTTGTTCGTTTCTTCGTTTCGTGTTCTTTCATATTCGCTGTTTATTTAAAAACAATATCTACATATTATGTGGTTGTTAAAAGTATTGTCAGTAATACTTCAACTGTGGGAACAATTCAATAAATTCATCCAAAATATCAATTATAAATGTCTGGTCCCACAGTTGAGGTATTGCACGCGCAACACAGTTTTGCATGCTTGCAATTCTTGTGTATAGCCAAACTCTAATGTATAGACTATCGAAAAATAAATGTGTTGACGGAGTCGTTAGTAAACCGCCGAAGTCGTTGCTTTATTTCTTGTTCGTAGTTGCTTCCACTTTTTTACATTTTGGCGACCGTGACAGGACACTTAACTAAAAAAGTTTAGTTGACTGCTTTATTTTGTTTTCTTTAAAATAACAATAATTTCAACTGATTTTTTTGTTGTTTGCGTGGTTAAGTGTTGTGTGAACTAAAAGAAAACCAGGAAAGTTTGGGAGATGAAATTTGCCGCATAAGCCGCAATTATGCAAAGGATTCCGAAACAAGGAAAACCTTAAGCTACTTGGTGGAGCGTCGGGCCAATTTCCAAACAAATTGGCAGAGCTTCGATGAGACGGATAGCATTATCCGGGATAAATGCGCTGAACAGCTTGACCATCAGTACTTCAAAAAAGACTATTACGAAGCAATACGAAAGATCAAAGATCGAATGTTAAGTGATCTTAACATTCGCATAGATGAAATAGATAACGGACTTCAGGAAACTTCTGCTGATGGGAAGGCACGAACTCAGAAAGTTTCCAAGAGTAAGGTAAAGACACCTGCTGTTGACATAGAAGGAAGCCAACAAACATCTGCAGCGGCAACTAATAATCAGCCTTCCATAACGACCACCAAGGAAATCTTTCTATTGCTCGTAAGCAACCTGGAGAAGACGCTGGAGAGAATTTCCACCGAGCTGGCTCTGGGACAAAGCGAAGCTTACTGCAAGATAAAGTCCAGGTCAATTGAGCGGAGTTGGAGCGATGTTGTGGAACTATTCAGGAGACTCGACCAAAACATATTCATTCACGAGGTCGAACGCAATTTCGACGTGCAAGACCGAGTTGAGCTGGCGTTGGTGAAGCTGTGTGATCGAATAGACAATCCCAAATCTATTGAGAAACCATCACAGTCACCAGTCGCTCCAACTATAAAATTGCCCAAAATTGAGTTGCCAAAGTTCGATGGGAACTATCTCAACTGGCGTCAATTTTATTATCTGTTTAAACAGCTTATACATGACCAACCGATTCCTGCTGCGCAAAAGCTATACTTCTTACGTGCGAATGTAACAGGAGAAGCGCACATTTTAATACAGCATTTCCAGCCCACTGACAAAAATTATGACGTGGCATGGAATACTCTTGTTGATCGGTTCGATAACAGAAGGTTGTTGCTAACAGCTCAATTGTCAAAATTGCTGTCACAATCACCAGCAATTGGAACAACTTCCAGTCTGAGACGATTGCATGATACGACAAAGGAGGGAATGCAGGCAATCTCCAATCTTGGATACGAAGTCACCAATTGGGACCCTATAGTGGTCTATCTAATGCTCCAAAAGTTGGACAAGGAGAGCAGGACGCTCTTCGAACAAAACTTAGAGAATCCCAGAAGCAGTCCAAGCTTCGATGCTTTCTTTAAATTTGCGGAATCACGGTTTCAAACATTGGAAGCAATTTGCAGTCGTGAGGAGAGAAAAAAACATCAGTGTTAGTCGCTGCCACTAGTGCCAATAGTATCGATTGCGCTACGTGCAGTTCAAGTAAGCATGGCATATATAACTCTACTAATTTTTTGTCTCTTACAGGTCCGGAACGAGGAAAAGCTGTGTACAAGCTGATGCTGTGCAAGAATTGCCCGAAGAAAGGACATTTCGCCCAATCATACCAGTCCCGAGGATGCCAAAAATGCGAAGGAAGACATAACACACTTCTTCATCCACAGCAGGCTAAGCTAGACTACTCTCCAAATAAGCAGATCAACAAACCAGAAAATTCAACAAATGTTGGTAAGCGTTATAAAAATTTCCTAAACTCAAAATCTATTATATAATGCAACTGACATATATTTTGAAGACATTGGGAAGATACAAACCATTAACAGCAATTGGAATATTTATGTGTACTATAATCTAACTACTTATGGTCAAGAATTAAATCAGATAAAATCATACCTTCACCAAATTGAAGAAGTTTGTGGACAAGAAGTAACTAAACATGTATACTGCCAACCAATTACAGAGCAAGTCCGACATAGACTCACAATAATAGAGCACAATAACGAGCTCCTCGATAATTACAACATGGGAAAAAATTCAAGAACCAGATCACGCAGATCTCCTCTGGACATTGTAGGAAAGTTGGCAGGTAGTCTATTTGGTGTTCTTGATCAGGATGATGCTAAGCACATTGAGGATCAGATAAACATCGTAAATCAACACGAACATCATCTGAGAACTCTAATTCGAAAGCAGACTTCCATTGCAGATTCTACAGCAAATCTTTTGAAACGCAATACGCTCCAAATAACTCAACAGTTTCAAGCCTTAAATGTCTAGTTATCGAGCATCACGCAATAAAAGAAAAACTACACCTTAATGAAGTTAAGCAAAACATTGCTTCGTTGACTTCGTACTTGATTTTGATTATTTCGAACTATGAAAAGGTTCAAGATGTTCTTGATGTGCTTCTGGATCTAAATCATGCAATGATAATCCCACAAATCAACTGACCGAACAAATTATGCTAATTAAGGCACACCTTCCATCAACATTGACACTGGCTAAGGGACCAACAATGGACTTGTATAAGATGAAGTCTGTAAAAGGGAGAGTTCTTAAAGAAACAGTAGTTTTTGAAAAACGGCTACCACTGGTGGATACCACTGAGTTCCAGTTGTTTAATGTGCATCCGATCCCTATTTAAAAAAGAGTCCTTGCAGTATTCGGTAATGGCTTACTCGAATTTAAGGAATCTTGCTTGCTCAAAATGCCATCTTTGACCATTGAAGGGGAACTGGAATACAAAAACAATGTCGCAATAAAAAATTCCTTTATTCCAAAGACCAACATAAACGCTTGGATTACAAACTACACAGAATCCTACATCAGCAGTCCTCCACAAATAAAGGAAATAGAAAAAATAGATATTTCGAAGCTGAAAGGCCAAATTGACAGTGTGATGCAGCAATCAGAAGACGCCACAACGAAATTTAATGTTCACGATTACCATCACTACGGGCTGGGCTACTTGTTATTGGCTGGCATGATTGGGATTGGCATCGCTTACTGCTGCCGACGAAGTGTTTCTAGAATTAATGTAAATATTTAATACATATACGTCATTGAATGACCTTACTTTTTTATTGTTAAACTAAATATCATTTTGCATTTTATAAATTTTGTGTAAACAGTAAATTAATAATGGTTACATTTGTTTTGTGTGTGTAAATTTTGTTTTTAGTTTTTTTTTTGTTTTAATATAAGAACACAATATAGAAAAAATTAAAATGTATATAAGGCCATGTAAATTTAAAGGATAAAAAGGGCCATATTCGTTAGAAACTTAGTTTAGAGAGTTAAAAACCCTCAAAGGGGGGAGTATGTTAAAAGTATTGTCAGCAATACTTCAACTGTGGGAACAATTCAATAAATTCAGGTTCACCCATATCGTGTATCCAAAATATCAATTATAAATGTCTGGTCCCACAGTTGAGGTATTGCACGCGCAACACAGTTTTGCATGCTTGCAATTCTTGTGTATCGCCAAACTCTACTCTTTTTACAGTGGTGTAGCTGTAGATACAAAAAAACTTGCGAAGTCGTTTAGGATTCGATCATGAAAATAGTTTAGGGACTTTATATGAATGAACATGCACATGGTAGGTATGTCATGTACATAATTTTTTTAATTTTTAGATATTTGAAATTGATTTGAGATAGGTCATTGACCTGTTTTGAAACTGTTTAGGTATAGGTTTATTGTAATGGGCGAAAACCGATTGGTAGAGGTTTTTCGGTACCTTGCTCACTTGTAAAGTCCGAAGTTTGAGATTTCTTTTGAATTTTGTTCTTATAAGTTCTAAGATATCACAAAAGCACATATAAAAAATGGGCACGACTGGGTCGCGCGTACCTGCTCTTATTTGCCTAATTACATTGAAAAGCAAGATCTTTAACAGAAACAAGTAACAAAAATAACACAGTTTAAACTTATAAAAAGTATTAAAACCACAATACTTAACTGTTTTTAGTAATAATTGAAGTACGCCATCACACGTCTAAAATAACAAAGAATTTATGAAAACAGTATTTCGAAAATTGTGGGACCGGTTTTGATAAAATCCTCTTTTTTTGAATTTTTTTTAAATTTATGTATGCAGTTTTTTAGAGTTAATTAATACTGTAAATATAAAATTTAAAATGTTTTTTTGATTAGTTTTAGAAATATTGATTTTTCAAAAAAAAAAAATCAAAAATTAATTTTAATTAAAAAAAAAGTTATGAAAATTTTGATACGCATAATTAATTAATCTAGAGAAAGCCAAAAATTAAAAAAAACGTTATATTAAAGGTCCCGCTAAAAGACTTTTCCCGTATATGTGGCTCTGATCAAATGATAGCCAATACCAACAAAAAAATTCTGAAAAAATTTCATCAAAATCGTTGGAGCCATTTCGAGAAAAATATGCTTATCCTAAATGGTCGAATGGCAAGTCCCGTTATTTGTAGCCCCACAAATTTCAATTTCCCTTCTGAGGAATGCCAAGAGTTACACACATACCAAATTTGAATGCAATCGCTTAACCCGTTTAGGCTGCAGATCGATATACACCCGGACGGACAGATAGACGGACGGACATGTTTTGTCAATGACTTTTTTAGACTTCTCTATGATCGTAATGTCATGTTTGGTTGTTATCTCATTTTTTTTATATTCACGAATCCTAAACTTACCTTATAGTCCCTATAATCGCAAGTAAAAAAATCACAAAGTAAATGGCTAATTTTCCACACTCTTTCTTCCCACGTTGTCTTTTCACCCACTTTAACCCTTTCACCAACAAAGTTCATGTGCAATAGGCAACCACGGAAACAAAAAGTGATCTATTTTATCCTCCTTGCTGATTGACTTGACACTCAAAAGGAGAAAAGTATTTTACACCATTGTCAGAGTGGATTTGTGAACACCATTATGACACAATAATTATTATGTAAGCAATTGAACAATTTTAAATTCAGTACCTGCTAACTAACCAAAACAAACAAAGCAATTTGTTTAGCAATGGCATAAAAGACTTCAGGATTGTCTTAAATTTGTTATAAAATTAAACAAGCCAGTTTATAGATTCTTTTCTCAAAAAAAAAAAAATAGTACCTACACAATATATAACAAAATTGAACCAAAATCCACCACGACGTCAAATGCATACGTAATTCCAGGTTCCAGCAAGTCTACCCATCGGCTGAAAAAAATCCCATACATAATAATCTTCTATCTGCCTTTCAGTTTTGTCTATTGGAAGATCGGTAAATACCTCCTCCCCCACAAAAAACTGAATATCCATATTATAAAGTGATTGTGTGCACCACTACAACACCATGGAATTGCTGCATACAAGAAAATGCTTCTATTAGTTAGTCCTCTCAACAGTCAATAGAAAAAAACTGTATATGAAAGTTTAAATCGTAAAGCATGAAGTGAAGGAACATTAGGTACATGATGTATGTACGAAGAGAAGAAAATACTCTGCCCAGCAGCAGCACCGCCAAATTTGACGGTGAAATTCCTTCGAACTACAGTTTTCTATTTGTGTGTCATATGGGAATTTTTCAAGTAAAAAAGTTAAAATAGACAACTTCTCAAAAATTAAAATTAAAAAAACCGAATGTAAAAAAAATATTTTGGTTTTTGAATTCCATAAAAAAATATCGGAAAAAATAAAAAAATATGTTGTACTTTTATTGGCTTGGCTTCACTTACAATTGCATTACAAATATTGACATTTTGAAATGAATTTTAAAGTATTTTACAGGAGATAAAAATTAATTATAATACCCTGACTAGCTTAAACATATATTTGCCTCTTATAAAAAAAATATTTCAAAAAGTTCAAAAATATTTTAATCGATTTCCCAGGCATAAAACTTAAAATGTTTGAAAAAAAACGTATATTTTTCGTCCTCGTCACGTAAAAAAATATTATAAAAAAAAAAATTAATTAAATTTCAGGTAATATTAATAATATATATTGACTTCGTAAAAAAAGGTTATTTGACTTTGTTACCTTTTGTACTTTAGAAGTTGTATCAAATAGAACATTCTATCTTTTAATAAATTTCCTGTATTTTTCATAGTTTTAAAAAAAATTTTTGGGAACAAATAATAAGACAATCAAAAAACGAATATCCTGGTGAATTCAATAGATATATTGTCTCTAGAAATAAAATATAAAAAAAAAATTAAAAAAATAATAATAAACGCATTTCCCATTGGTTGAAGCAAACGTCTATCTAAATTTTACAAATTTTCCGATTGTTTGGTGATTTTGAGGCACAAAGTGTTTCTAAGTTTTTTTTAAGTTAAACCAATATTTGGCTTAACATATTGCAAATAGATAACCATTACTTTCATTAAAATCTTCCAACAATTGCGAACGCTATACTGTTTGAAGTAAAACTCCACCACATTTTTACATGGGAAACCCACCCTTAACGTGCGAGATGCTGGTTTTGGTTTGGATACTGAGGCGTTTTGGTTGGACTGGCCTCCTGCGCTGACCGCAACTGCTCGGACCCCAACTGCGCGGCAGCTGCTGCGTTACACATGTTCAGGGACAAGAGAAGTTTCTCAGCGTCACTATTTAAACTAGTTTTCAGATAATGAATTTTTTGTATATCTGAAAGTGATATTTTATTGTCGACGAGGATAACAAAGAGGTCGTGGAAATTTGGCCAATTCATATTGTGTGTTCCCCTGTTTTTTCAAGTAACTTCAAGTAAACTCTCAAATTTGGAGGAGTGGGGATCAATTCTCTCACAAATAGCAAAAATTACGAAAAAGTAAAGGAACGCCATGTATAATAAGTTTTAGTAACCCAACTGCATATGACAGAAACGGCAAAGGAAAACCGAAATAAATCGATATCATGAATGTATCAACATCATTGTAAATAAGTATTTTTAAATGCATATTTGTTTGTTTAAATTCGTTGAAAGGTCTTTGGCGAACATTCAGTGCTTAATATATTAGCTTTAAGTTATTCCATTTGCTTAAATTTATTGATTTTTTGCTAAATTCCATAGAAAGGAATAAAAAACTTTCAATTTGAATTCAAACAGCTGATGAAAAATCTGTTTTTGACAGCAAATTTTTAGCTGCTACAAAGTACCGAAAGAAATTTCTTGGGCAGATTTTCGTAACACTCTCACTTGAGGGGAAGTGTTTTACTCTCTCATCGTCTCTCTTTTTTACTAAATTTGTGTGTTCGGGAACAAGATTAAGCAGTTTTTAGTAACTTTCGGCAGCTTGAAGTTACTTGAAAAAGTAAAGGAACAAACCTATAACTGCCATCGAATGAAGGTATTTTAATTGAAGGTAAATTAAGTTCCTCAGTTTTATAATTTGTTTCCTTTTCAGTGGTTTTACTGGACTGCTGCTTGCTGCCACAAAAACTTGCTAACGGATCCAGAAGCCTGACTTGTAGATGGATACAGCTTCGGCTTCCTTCGTAGCCACGTCATCTTCACTGCTTAAAAACTTCTCATAAATTCTGTTGACGGATGCCTACAACTCTCAATAATTTAAGCCTTGTTTGTACTTACGAAAGGCTAATCGCATTTCCTTTTTTTTCCAAAACTCTCTTTATCTTTATTTATTTGGTTTTGGAAAAGGTTCACTTGAATTTTTGGGAAAATGGCGTCAAAAATTATAATGGATTTTTTCACACACAAGTCCCACGTTATCACACACTTTTAAATCTTTGAAAATTCCAACAATCCTCTGCTAATTAATTGTCACTGGTTCTTATTTTTTTCTTGAAGGACCAATGTTTGGGTGCCACTTAATTTATTAATAAAAAAAAATAATTTAAAAAGAACTTGTAAAATAAAATATATTAAAATTAAAATCACGACCTCCACCTTGTTATCTATCAATTCTTATTGTTCCAAAAAATATTAGAGAAGTCCATCTGATAGCTAAAAAGACATTTTGTCCAAGGTTGGCGTTCAGGTGCCAAGGATAAGGGTGACTACATATTAGTTGCTGTCGTGAGAGTAGGAACTTTTGGTTCAGGATGTATCAGGTACAGCGTGGCGGGGTAATGCCTTTTTTAATACATTTTTCTCTCAGAACTCAGAAAAAATCTTTATAACTAACTTAACCTACGCATGCGCTCTAAATTATTCAATTACTTACACAAGTGCCTCTCGGTCAAAGAGACAAAGACCAATGAATAAATATTATTATCACCTATACTTGTACATATATTTACATTAATTGCTGAGCTGGTTTGTTTCGGTACCGGTAACAGATCATGCATTTATGGATTGTTTGCCGAATCCAATATTTTTTTCTAAGAAAACCCATCAGCTGGATTCCTCCATGAAGAGTCTACTCATGCGCGTCTCGAATAATCAGTTTTGTAAAATGGTGAGTGGGTTCTAAATGATTGGGTGAAGTTGATCTTATGGCAGATCAGCATTCTTCAATCTTCCACCAACGCGAATAATTCCATAAGAATCAACGTGATCCTTGAATCCAGGAAAGTGTAATCATCGAATCAGTTCAAGCGAATATTTGACTATCTTGTTGCTTAATGTTGTGGCGACATAATCCAGAAGCTTGGCCAACATTACAGCACCGCAGAATGGATTTCAAGTCCGCGTAGAAAACTCTCCATTGCTCCAGGAGTTCAATACGTTCATCTTCTTTTTCAAAGCTGCTGCATAAACATCTTGGCCATGGCGATACATGGGGTAATCCATCCCATTGGATCAAACAAACGTGCTATCGTTGATAGTATAAATCTTTTTGTGGTATTTTGTATCGGTGAACAGTGATGAGAGTGGTGAGATCTGAGATGTCACATTATTAGAAGAAGACGGCTGATTATTGGAAGCTAGAAATGAAGGTGCTTCTGGGTTCGAAAATGGAACTTGAGATATACTACTGTATTATTATGTATGTGGTTTCGTCTCTAACTGTATAGTTATTAAATCAATAATTATTTTTAATTATAAAAAAAAATTTAATTAAATAATAAAAAAAATTAAAAATGGTTTGTTTTTTTTTAGAATTAAAAATAATTATTGATTTAAATACTGTATTGCTGTGTTTGGTGGAAAAGAATGAATTTGATTTTGTGTTGATCATGAAGGTTGTTGGCTTGGCTGAAAAGGATTATTGGCTTTATATATAAAATCTATAGTACTATCATGGGGAGATTTTTTGTGTAGTCCCTCTATAGAGCTGAAGCAGAACTACTTTTCACAACTTGTGGAATGTAAGAGAATGAAGAGGCATGTTGTACCAAGAGAAAATTATAAGTGAATATCACACTAAGAGGGTGAAGAAGGCTTTTAATTTACTTAGGTTAGGGGTGGAAATATGGTATATGCCTATATTGTTTGGTAGGCAATATATGAATGCATCCTTTGAACAAGTTTTGCTGTCACGTTTTGTTGTGCGGGTAGATAAATAAGTTAGGGGTGGAAAAATGATATTATTTGCAGTTGTGAAGTAAAAAAAAAATATAATTTTGTTTGTAAAGTGTATGAAAATTGTAAAGAAGAAAAAAAGAAATGTTTTTATTGATTTAGTTCATGTTTAGAAAATTAAAAATAAATAAAGTAGGTGTTATTATTAGTAAAATTATAAAGTTATTTTTTTATTATTAAGTTTGTGTAGTGTTTTAAAAGGTAAGATGATATAAATATATAGTATACATATAAATAATAATAAACAAAAAATGGTTGGAACAGCACCAGCGTTGCCACTGGGAGCCATTTGGGGAAAAATAGAGCCACCACAGTATCATCAATGAAAACAACGAAAAATGCTATCAATTGTTTTATGTTTTTACTATGGGAGGGTGTCTGTCATTTAGGAAAGAGGGGAAATTTGTAAATGAAGGACTTATTATCAATAATTTAAAAAACAAAAATTATTTCAAACCCCACATTTTGGAAAAAAAAATTAAAAACTTTAAATATTAAGCTTTTTATCAAAAATTATTAAAATATGTGCTGAATTTTCTTTAATTATTTATTACTCCTATTGATTTTTTATCGAACTTTTAACATTAGATGATTCTATGACTACAAGTTTTTGAGAAAATTGGAAAATTGGAAATTTCTAAACCTTTTTTCAATAATTTGTTTGGTATTTACTCGATTAGATAGGTATAGATATACTAAATTTGACGTTAGTAAAGGGGTGCATGATGCCCCCTTTGTAACTCCCCTCCTTGGCATTACATATGATTAGGGGTAGGTGCGTATGCTAAGGGGAACTTGTTTTTTTTTTTCAAAAAACTGTTAATTAATTTAACCTGTTTTAAAAACTTAAATTGAGTGCGAATTTCTATCTGTCAGAAAAAGTATAACTTTTAATTTTAAGTCTTACCGTTCTTTTAAAATAATTGTTTTTTTCATTAAAAGTATTTTTTTAGAAAATTACACCTCCTGCCTAAGCGCGAGGAGATAGACCCCTTTTCATTTGGTGTAAAATGTTTGTATCTAGTCCCTCTACAAGATTCCGTTATTAATTTGCGGTGCCAAAGTTATCGATTTACACAATTCCCCTAAATATTGCCCTTAATGATGGATTTTGTTTGTATGTTTCTCACTACGAATATAACTCCTCTTTCCCCCTTTCTCTCTTACAGCTCTTTTTTTCTATTAGGTTTTATTTTTAAATTCCGTGTACGTACCAACATTTTAAATATTTTTTTCCTCTAACTTATATCCAGGTATACCTACACCCACCTAATTAATTTTTTTTATTTTTTTTAACTTTATGTATTTTTGTAAAACTAATCAATTGATTTTATTTAACATCTTATCTGCATATAATTAGACTCTGCATTCCAAAATCTGAATAAAAAAATTTCAAAAAGTCCAAAATTATTACATTTAAGCGTCTTCGGAGAAAAAATAAACCTTAATACTTAAACATAGGTACCTATACCTATACTATTCAAATACCTTAGGTTGACTTTTAATTAAATTGCTAGGTTGGTACATAAATTTGAACTCATTCGCAAGTTACAAAATTCCAACAAAAATACCAACAAATGTTTTTCTCACAGCAATTATAAAGGTATGTATTTAATTTTATTGTAGTGCCCCGTGGCTTAGTGGTTAGTGTGTCGGACTGCTAAGCGAAAGAACCTGGGTTCAAATCCAGCTCATAGCCACCTTTTTTTCTGGGGTACTGCCTCTTGCGAGGAACTGACAAAACCTTCAAGAGTAAAATTTGTCTCGAAAAAGTGCATCTCATGTAGCCGTTCGGACTCGGCGGTAAATTGTAGGTCCCTTCCATTCTTGCAGAGTAACAACACACACACTGGAATGGTTGAGAGTATAAGTCACTAGGCCTTGGCTCCTTAAGGAGCTGTCGCGCCAATAAATTTATTTATTTATTTAAATTTATTTATGTATTTAAATATAAGATTGTGTGTGTTAAATCAACGTCAACACAAAAAATTCAACATTTAAAATGTAGACAAGATTGAAGGTAAAAAAGGTACACAAAACAAGGTCAACAACATCAATGTCGCTTATAAGGATTTTACTAAAGATATGTATGTACCTATGTTTCTCCCTCTGAATTTTCCGTCTACGATCCCTTTATTGAATCCAAACTAAAAGATTCATATTAAGATAGCAACGTAAGAATACTTTCAGTAGTAAACACACATTTATTTACCTATATCGGTAGACTTGTATCTTACTGCATATTCCTAAGAAAAAAAAAACAAAACCAAAACAACTATGTATGTAACTTACAGAACTTGATCAAATGTATCTACAAGCTTTGTATATACACTGCAGAAAATGTATATACAATGCTACAAGCCACATCCTCCAAAAAAGCAAAGAGCTCACTCTCTTACCCAATATATATTTCTTGCTCTTACTTTTTTGCTTCTCTACTCATTTCCACTACAATCCACTTAGGCTACTGGAGCGCCCTCACATGAGCTGAGTTCAAATTAAAAAAATCGTCTTCATGATAGTACTATAGATTTTATATACAAAGTTATTGGTCAATGATGTGGTTGTTGGCAATGATAACACCTACGACTACTTGAACAATTTTCTGTTATATGATTATACCCTAGACAATTTCTACTCAAACCCAATTTATTTATAACTTGACAACGATAATTAATTTTCATTTTCAAAAAATTGTTACATTTTCTTATCTCATGTCTACTTTTTTGAAAGATTTTGCAGGTTACTGTGAAGAGTTTCGTGACGTGTTGGATGGACCTTGATGGTGTTGTTGGTCGACTGCTTCAAGAGTCCCGAAACGAGTATCTAAGAACGACGTAAATTCCTTGAAAGCGGACAACTGCTTCGGGTCCTCTTTTCCGTTGAGTTTTTCCTCTCCCATTTACTGGGTTCTGCAGGTAATTTTCGTACCAGAAGAAAAATTACCACGGATTCTAAATGCTTAACTTTTATTCCTAGATTCGGGAAACTTTGAACCACTTGGTTCAAAGTGTATATGTCTTTATTGCACTCCCCACGTTCCTGATTTAATGATGGTAAATTGAATGAGGCATTCAACTGGATGTTGACAAGCACGCTAGAGTGATCATAACGATCCTTCAAAATCGACCATGGTGTGGTGTAATTTTGGCCTTCAATCTTCAAGGACAAGAGAAGTTTCTCAGCGTCACCGGTTAAACTAGTTTTCAGATAATGATTTTTTTGAAAGCGATGTTTTACTTTCGACGAGGCTAACAAAGAGGTCGTGGAAATTTGGGCAATTCACATAACTGCCATCGAATGAAGGTATTTTAATTGAAGGTAAAATAAGTTCCTCAGTTTTACCCTCTCGGTTAAAGAGACAAAGACTAAGGAATAACTATTATTATCACCCTTACTTGTATTTCTACATTGGGTGCTATACCTACTAATCTTTCTGCAGCCTCGGAAATTCGCTTCTAATAAATATTCTTCTAATACCAAAAGTGCTTTGTGGTGGAACAATATTGCTGCCCAAAGAAGAATCATTCACAACTTGCTTATATATGTTTTCCAAACTAGGGATAGTGATAGATTTTCTCGCACCATCGATTATCACACCAACAATAACAAACCGTCGGATTTATCCAACAATCTGATAATGCGATTAAAGTAAATTCAAAATTGAATATAAACCAACCATACAAACATTACCGTCGCATTTGTTCAGACTTACAGAAAAAAAAGGATTTTCGCTTATAAGCTGCTTTGTAGGCCTATGGTAAATATGCTCATGAACCAACCATTTTTCTCCATCGCACAATAACAGTATAATTCCCAACCCAACCCCATCTTCGTTCCCCACCCCCTACAATTTAATAAACAATAAAAGTATTATGTTAATACCACTACCCGCTACATTCATGTGCTCAACCCACAAACTCGACTCTATCAACATACAACTCTCGGAGGAAAACTGTGGCGTGGCGCATCTGAGTGTCAGAGTATGGTACATGTGACACATCGTTGCACGAAGACGATGAGACAGGAAAACAATATAAACCAGATTTTCATCGCATTGCTTTCGGTATTGAGATATTCCGTTAACTCGGCAACAGTTAGAGGAATCTATCGTGCATACGGTACGTTGTGGTAACTATGGAACGATGCCATGGAAGAAACATATCAAAGCCTGCCTCTCTGCTCTAAAAACCATCCCTTTCAATAAATATTTCCACTTGTCTCCAACTCATTTCCGTCTTACTTCTAGGAAATGAACTTCGAAATCAAGCAATATGTGTACGTGATTTCTAACAAGTGGATACAGTTGTACAAGCATTTATATTATATTACTCAATATTGCCTTACGAATAATCGTCCAAATTTGAAGTGGAAAAGAACTCAATTTAAATAGAAAATCAATGTAAATAATTTATTAGCAACTTGTTGCTGTATTCCTCTAAGGCCCATTGGCCTTGGAAGCGGAGGATAGACAGATACAGATGATGTCTAAACACAAATTAAAACTCAAACATTTTTAAAGCAAGGATTCGCAGAATATCTACATTCATATGCAGCATTACTCCACCCTTAACATGTGGTTCAATTCTTTCTTGTTGTTCTTTGGTTTGATTTCAAATATGTAGCTATTTCCACTTTTATATTGACCGTTATTATGGTTAGATTTCTATTTCTCCTTTTTATAAAATAATACGCAGTCAGGGATATATCATTTCACTAATGTATTACAGAATCATCTATATACTTATATATTTTTTGTAAGCATCCTTCAAGGATTTTTGAGGAAAAATAAAAAAAAATATTTGGGGAAAGAGCACTCATCCGGGAAGACGAAGCAGCAGCAGCACACAGCAATACTCGCCCACAGGCAAATTTCTAGTCTCAGTGTGAACCGATGAAGAGGTGCATACGTTCAGGAAAAAGTATTTAACAATGCTTGAAAAGCATCCGTCTCTGAAATCATTTAGGAATGGAAAAAATGAGCACACCACAGAATGGTATTTATTACAAACTGAACAAGATTCTAGGAAATTTACAGGGCTGGCCGGTGCCTGGATTCGTCGCCTTGCCCATCAGAGGAAAAAATTGTAGAGGGTTTCAAATTATTTACATATTTGTCAATCAAAAGTATTGATTAATAGATCCAACACAATAAAAGCCAATTGCCGTTTGCAAAATATCGATTTTCAAAACATCGAAAAGAAAATTTTGAAAAAAATTGTAACTATGTTATCTTGTAAAACTTTTCACTCAAGTAAAAAAAGTTTGGTTTTATTTCGTCGAACTGTTAATTAAAATTTTAAAACACGAGACCGGGATATCGTACCATATCTTCAATAAAATAGGTTAGTAAATAAATAGTGGCCCAGAAATTAGTTCCAACTAGACGAGATGAAAATATGATATTTAAAAATTTTTCGCTTTAGATTAGATATCAAGGGGGTGAGAGAAAGCAAACAAACATTTTATATAATACTGCCTATAGTAGATGTCAACTGTCAACCTCATTTTGTCATTTGGCATGGACCTATTAAGTATGGACTGCTGGTTGGTTGTCATTTTCATACAATATCATACAAGCATGTGTCGCCCGGCACTAACAGTGGAATCAAACCAGGTGTGAAATATTTAGTTACAAAAGAATTAATTTTTAAATAAGCGTCACTAGATTATGAGCGAGAAGGTCCAGCTGAACTGGAGTTCACTATTTTTTTTTTAACTTGTTAAATTGAATAATATACGCAAAATTATCAATTTTTGCAATAGAAAAATAGTAATAAACAATTTGGCACAAGCAAACCTAAATTATCATTTATTATTCCATATTTTGTCATTGTATATACATATTCTATAGTACTCTCATGGTGGTAATTTTTCGTCTGGCCATCTTCCTGGTTGATTCGAAACTAACTCTAAATAGTGAAGACGAGAACCTTAACCGATATTTTACCAGTATTTAATACAGTTTTGTTGTCTGTACTTATTCTATATTCACACCAATTAGCAATTTCAGCACGCCTCATTGCAACTTGATTCGGAACTAAAAAATGATACCATGGTTGTAGGTCACATTTGTTTGTTTAAGACGTAATTATTCAATTGTTTGTTCGTTCAAGAAAAAATCGGATTTTGGGTATCCATAATAATAATTATAATCCCGCTTTTTTAAAATCCCGCTTTTTAAAATCCCGTCTCTTATAATCCTGGTTTTTATAATCTCGTTTCTTATCTCGCTTTTGCAATCAAAACTAGTTCTATATTAAAAAAATCGCGCGATTTTTTTTAAAATAAAACAACTAGTTTTGATTGCAAAAGCGGGTTTATAAGAAAATTTAAATAAATTAAGCAATGAGTGATTTTTTTAACTGCATTTTATTATAACATCTATATGAGAAGTGTCAAAATAAGTAATAAACAATATCAAAATAAAGTTAAGTTATAAATATAACAAGATTCAACAAATTCCAAAAAAGTGTAAAGTAAATACGACGGGATGACATAAGGTCCATGGACATTATGCCTTTTTAAAAGTGTACATAATGTCTGAATTTAAATTTTGGACTTCAAGCCTAATTTTATATGTGGACATTATGCCCATATTGAGCTCAGCTGACAAATTAAAAGAAATCATAGTGTGTATGTTGGATTGGTAATAATGTGGATCATAATTTCGGCGTTATTACCGAATCAGTGTGCAAAGAAATTTCTTGAGATTTTATCTCCCAATCAGTATGACGGAGGTATGGGGGGCATGCTGCCCCCCTCCAACCCCCTGCTTGGGCTCGCTATAGGATTTGGAGTAGGTGCGAGATTGGGTTTATGCAAAAGTTCCTTGCAACTTTTCCAAATCCTATAGTGAGCCCAAGCAGGAGGTTTGCAAGGGGTAGCATGCCCCCCATACCTTCTTCATACTTACATTAACAAGGTGGGATATAAGTCCCAAATCGTAAGACTGGGACTTATATCCCGGGGACTTATGTCCCTGCGCCCATTGTGGTTCTATATCAACAACAACATATAACAGTTACGTTCCAAAAGATTAATTCGTCTTTTTATGAATTTGTGATTTTTGTTTGGCATTTCTATTATGTGGACATTATGTCTATTTCAAAATTTACTAATTAGACATAATGTCAAAATTTTTGATTTCGCCATAAGGTCCATGGACATTTTGTCTATTTCATTCATGGACCTTATGATTATTTCCAATTGGTCATAATGTTCATTGACATTGTGCCTATTGTCCTTATGTCATCCCGAGAGTTAGTTAGTTATGTTAGCAAAAACAAATGTATGCGCACAGTAAAGATTAAAAGCATTCGGACGAATTATTTTTTAGTGGAGTATTTTTAACATTTTTAAATTTATAAAAAAGTAAAAAGCGCATATAACCTACATCTATTGTTATTTAGTTTAATAAGAATGTTTTGTAAAAAAGCGGGATTGTAGGATTTGTCGGGATTTTAAAAAGCGAGATTATAATAGATCGGTATTTTGAACAAGCGGGATTTTAGAAGGCGGGATTTAAAAAAAATAGTATATTAGCAGACGGGATTTTAAAACTTTTTTTTCGGGATTTTTGAAAAGCGGGATTCCGATACACTCCCGTTTCAAATATATGCCATCCAGAATCCAGTACAAGAAAAATGTTAACTTTTTCGAATGAATAACAAAGAAGGTTGATTGAGTTCAAACAATTCAACAACCTTCAAACAATGTAACACCAAACAATTACTGAAAAAGTAGATCAACCAGTGGGTTGCAACTTGCAATTATCAATTTATTTTTTTATAATTTTTTTATTTGTATTAATTGTAATGCAACCCAAAAATCAAAAGCAATTCACTGGTAAAAAAATAATAAAATGAAAATGTAACACACCATCGAACATTTTTGTTATTATTTTTTTACAAGTGAATTGCTTTTGATTTTTGGGTTGAATTAAAATTAATTCATTAAAAAAATAATAAAAAAATAAATTGATAATTTGTTGGCATTTATATAAGAAAATATTCTTGATCAACATTTTTGTTGCTCACTACTACTACATATGTATATACCATACCTTCTCAATTTGATAAATAATTACAATATGTAGATTAGTACTTTCCTATTCTTACATGCGATTATATGTTCTATAATACAAGTTATGCATTCGTTCAGATTAAACATTTTGAGATAACAATCAAGTGCCAAAATTCTGTCTGTCTGTCTGTCCGTTCGTATGTATTTTGGATTACAGCTTAAACGGTTGGGCCAATCGCCTTTAAATTAAGTACCTACATAGGGTTATTTTCACATTCTACAGACGACTTTTTAACATTTTTTTTTAGCTCAAATATTAACGGTGCCTGTCATATAACCGTTAATTAAAAGTTTTTTTTTTTCAGAAACGGATCCAAAAATTTGTATATAAATAAAAAAGCTTATCTCAGACGATTTGTGTAAATACACAATTTTCATTTGTGAATTGCATAAACAGATTAGATCAGACGATTTGTGTAAATACACCAATTTCATTTGTGTTTTAAAAATGATTTCGGGCAATTGGCCGCCGCGGCTGGCTCGAATAAATTCCAGCCAAGAGGCCCAATTTTCGATCACTTTTTGCAGCAATTGGGCCGTATTTCAGCAATAACGCGCCGAATGTTCTCTTCCAAGGCGTCAATTGTCTCGGGCTTATCTGCGTAGACAAGCGACTTCACATAACCCCACAAAAAATAGTCCAGCGGTGTTAAATCGCACGATCTTGGAGGCCACGTCACAGGCCCACGACGCGAAATAATGCGCCCAGTAAAAGTTTCCTTCAATAAATTTATTGTTTCGTTGGCTATATGGCGCCGTCGAACCAAAGGTCGTCTACATCAACATCCTCCAATTAATTCAGGCACGAAAAAGTCATCAATCATGGCTCTATAGCGTTCCCCATTGACTGTAACATTATGGCCGGCTTCATTTTTGAAGAAATATGGATCAATTATTCCTTCTGCTCATAGAGCACACCAAACAGTGACTTTTTGAGGATGTAACGGCGTCTCAACAATGATTATGATCACTCCAAATACGACAATTTTACTTATTAACGTAGGTACCCATTCAACCAAAAGTGAGCTTCATCGCTGAACAAAATTTTCTTGTGAAAATCGGGATCGGTGGCCATCTCGTTTTGGTCCCATTCACCGAACGTGCGACGCGCTAGATGGCCGTTTGGGTTCAATTCTTGCACGAGTTGAATTTTGGAATAATTTTACGAACGAACGAAGCCGCGGGTAGAATCTAGTAATATCATAAAGCACAGTACACATAACCAAGGTAATATATTGCGCAGGTTGTCAAAATCGGATCTGTCACTTTGTATTAAAAATGGCGGTTCTCAGAGACCTACATCAAAAAAATGTATGAACAAAACTACACACCTCACGTTTGTTTTATGTTTTTCTTATGTTCTTGTTTATTAAAAAGCTTTTTTATAAATTAATCACCACGAATACTTTAAAATATAGCCACGAGATCAGTTTTTCAGAACAAATTAAAAAAGCTAATGGTCTCTGGCGGCCGCCATTTAACTTTGATTTTGACAGATGCGCAGAAGATTGCAAAAATATAACCTATAGTGATATTACCTTGGATATGTGTACTGTGATCATAAAGTATAATTAAAAATGCTAGGTATGGAAAAAAAACTGTGGGAGTTGCGGTTGAGTTCCCAATTAATTAGAAGCAACGATCCAATATCGGAAAGAATTCTAAAAACTGCAAAGTAAAGTAATTGAATGCAAGCTCAAATATTTTAATAATAATAATAACCGTTTTTGTTACCTTCGCTTGATAAAACGAAACTTAAAAGAGGAGCTTATCGCCCACTGTTCAAAATTTTTTTCGAGTTTTCGTAATAATTTGTTCGGTTCTTGCCTTGTTGGACAAGAGGTGAAAGAGCCTTAAATCACTATGAGTGGGGTATTCACGCTTTATAATTTATTATTATTGCAATAGTTCACAGATTTTTTTTTATAAAAACTCTTGAAAGACCACCAACCACTTGCACAGAGACCACAGAGAAAAATTTTATTTTTTAATCGAGTATTTAAACGGCAAGAATAACCACCTTCGGTTCGAAAATTAATTGTTATTCCAACGAAAAAGAGTTTCATTGAGACAAAATGCACGCATTTACGATAAAAGAGCTTGATGCCAATCTCTATTAAATGCCTTAAAAATATCAAGTTCTTATTTTCACCAAAACCATGAAGAGATATCCAACGTTCCAATATTTTTACTTCCTTGGATTAACTAAAAAAATCCCAAAGAAGAAAGGTTTAAACTTTTCCAATTTTTCATTTCTTTAAATTTCTATACAAAGTAGCAAGCCAGCAGCGTTGCCGCCAAAAAAAAACGTTTTATTTTTTTCAGATCGCCCAATTTCAAAATATTTATTTCGGAAAAAGAACATTTTGACGAAAAAATTGGGAAAAATACTTTGCATATGTGTATGAATTTCGAGAAAAGCAGGTTCAAGGTGAATGAAAAAAATTGTGCCATATTGAATTTTTTATGCCACCGTGCAACCATTGTATATACATTTTCTATAGTACTCTCATGGTGGTCATTTTTCGCTTGGCCATCTTCCTGGTTGATTCAGAACTAACTCTTAATAGTGGATACGAGAACCTTTACCGACATTTTACCAGTATTTAATAAACTTTTGTTGTCTGTACTTATTCTATATTCACACCAATTGGCAATTTCAGCACGCCTCATTGCGACTTGATTCAGAACTAAAAAATGATGCTCCATGATAGTACTATATGCAGTGTATATACAAAGGTGCAACGAGAAAATGTTCATGTCAAAATGACACGATCGGCTCACTTTGGCAACGCTGACACAAAGGAATATTTGAATATAAAATAAAGTTGGTAAAAGAGAATTCGTGTGATGAAGAGAAGCCCACAAAGCTGATGCTCAGATTTTTTTTTAATTTGCTTAAAAGCAATTTTTTCTGGTAAAGGCCCAACAATAATACGCGAACGAAATAGGAAGCTAGTGTCAAAACCGAACGAAAAGTTTTTTTCCGTTTTATCAAATATAAGTTGATTATAATAGCCTTAAGAAAATTCAAGCATTTTTAACAAAAGTCAACGAAACTTACATTTCGGGTTGAGTATACAAATCACATGTATATTTGCTCTATTTTGTAAGGCAACGCAAGTTCTAATTCTTCAATTATGGTTGGGTCTGGTAAGAATAAAAATGCCTTCATGTTTTTCTGCAGGGATGAAACGCCTGAATAAGTTTATTATCTGTGGTAAAAGTGCAATTGTATAGTAAAATTAAGGCCAGTATATTTTGTTGTTACAGTGCAAGAAAATATCGCACTATTGCACTTTTCGGCTCTTTCGGTATCTAACGTTATTTTTGGATTTCAACCCGTTAATATTTTTTGCGGTGCTGTTTTATCCTTAAATAATAAATATTTTAAAACTTAAGACATTCCAATATGTTTATAACATGTGTGTAAATTGTAATGGGAGGAAAAAAATGAACCGGGTTAAGTGTTAAAAATTCTTTTAGTGCGGCTTAAGAATCATTATCATTTTAAATGCCTTCTTCTTACATATCCAGAATATGTAATTTTTTCGGTTTCCTCGTTGTTAGCACCAATCATGGGTAGTCGGTGCGGATAGGTAATAATTATAGGACAGAAGAATGTTTTTAAAACATTAAATTCCCCAAGTTTATAGCCTATGAGCTAGCAACGTCCCTAAAAAGTTTATTTTATAACAGCTGATTTTGTATTTCCTTTCTTATTGAATTTAGATAACAGCAAGGTACGTCTGGCACCTTAGCCGTTGCGTTCACCTGTGAGAGTTGGAGCAGTAGCGGATCCAACAACTCAGTTTTGGTCACGTTGATCAGTGGCTATGTATTTAAATACCTAAAAAATAAAGGGTGTTTTCTTAGCTGCATGTAAAGTTTCGATTGTTTTTGTCTATTAGTTTGACAGTTGAAAACATCAAACTTCACATTTCTGTTCAGTAAGGTTTGGATACTCATCATTAGTCGTCTAATGTCAGAACAACTCTTCCAAATTGTAGAAATTTACATTGACAAAAATAAATCTGTTCGCGAAGTTCATAGAGTCTTAGTCAATTTACGGTCAACATAATCGGCCATAATTTCTGTTTTTTTTTTACACTTCAGATTCTTTGATGTAGTAAGCTACAAGCTGAGGCTCATCAAAAGTGCATATATGTTAGTTGTTAGTAAAATTAAAATAAAATAAAATATTGATAGCCTTACACATGCACAAAATACAAAAACTAACTAAAATGTAATCATACCAGTTATATATGTACAAGAAAACATTAAACAAAACAATCACGACAGTGGAGCACTGGTTGGAAATAAAGATTTTAATCCCACTTTACTTAAGTTAAAGTCTATAGAAGAAGCTTTTAGATTAAAAAGTCTGCTCATACGGCTTAGAGCTTAATGTATGCCATAGTTTGTTAAGTCAACATGCAGAAGTTCCGATCCACGCAGGTGATAAGATCCTTCACGGTAATTTAACCCAATACAGGCTAATAAATAAGGAGCATCAATTTCGCCCTTAATAAGTTGATGCACAAATATTAAATCATTATTAACACGCCTTTGGTGAAGGGTTTGCATCTGCAGAAGCTGGATTCGGTGTTCATATGGTGGCAAATTGAATGGATCATTCCAAAGTAGACCTTTAAGGGCAAAGCGAATGAAATTGTGTTGCATTGCTTCAATACGGTTCTTATGCATTTTTATTTTTTTTATGTATTTTTATTTTTTGTTGTGATCATCTTAAAGGAGTCTAATATTTTCAATTTCAATTTTACTTTGATCTATATTATACATAATGTTTGAATAATACTCTTTTTTCTGGCTGACGGCAAAAGCCAATGCTATACTTGTGAATTTGTAAATATATGTAAACTTTTGTAAATTATCAAATAAAATCACATTCTACTACTACTACTACTACTACTACTACTACTACGGTTCTTATGAATTACGTAATAAGGAGTCCATACCTGTAAAGCATACTCAAGGTAGGGGCGTACGTAGCAATTGTACAAGGAAAGAGTCACATATGGATTACTAAATTCATTTTCACAGCGTCTTATGAATCCGAGCATAGAGCTACCTTTATTCACAATAAAATTAACGTGTTGAGTAAATTCAAAGTTGGAGGTAAAATGGACACAAAAATCCTTAAAACTAAAGACGCGACAGAGTTTGTGCTGCGAAATATGGTAATCGAATGCACTTACGATACGTTTTCTAGAAAAGGTAATCGTCTGGCATTTTACAGATGTAAGCGTTTTACTTTTTCTGCACCAAATAATAAAGCTATCAATATCTGTCTGCAGAAGACTTCGGTCGTCCAAGCTAAGAAATAAGGAGGAAAACCAAAAGCTTTTAACTTGAACAAGATTATTTCGTGATTCAGTTGGTCAAATGCTTTTGAGTAGTCAGTGTAAATGCCGTCAACTTCATAACCTTTTTCTAATGCATTTGAACATTTGTAGGTTAATGTTAGAAGATTTGTAACAGTTGATCTATGCTTCATAAATCCATGTTGTTGCTCACAATTAAGATTTTTACTAAAAAATACCGTACTCTCACAGACAACTTGTTCAAAAAATGTTGGAATGCAAGATAATTTAGAAATAGGCCTATAGTTACCAACGTCAGCCTTATCTCTTTTCTTCAATTGGTTTCAAGAAGATGGCGCAACGTGCATTACAGCTCCTTTTGGCTCCTAAGTTAACAACCAAATTTCTGTCTGGCAAATTGGCTTCATGTCCTTTGATGACAGAACTATGTCATTTCTGTCAGGTAGAAATCACTGATTTTAGAAACTTAATCGCTTTAGCTCCTAAGTTAACAACCGAATTTCTCTTCGGCAATTTGGCGGTATGTTCTTTGATAACAGAACTATGTCATATTAAAATCGCAGACATTTTAGTAAGGTTTGATTTTTACTTGCAATTATAGGGACTATAATACTATATACACTGTGCGGGTGTATATCGAGCTGCAGCCTAAAAGGGTTAAGCGATTGGCTATTATTTGATTAGAGCCACATATACGGGAAAAGTCTATTAACGGGACCTTTCATATAACGGTTTTTCTATGGATTTCTGTCAAATTTAATATTTGAAAAATCTAGAAAGCTTTATTAAAATTTTTAATAACTTTTTTTTTCTATCAATTTAAAACTAATCAAACAAAATTATTTTAGATTTTATAAACAACTGCATATCAAAATTAAAAAAATAACAAAAAAACTTAAAATAAAAAACAGGATTTTATCAAAATCCGTCCTACAATTTTCGAAATACTATTTTATAAATTCTTTGTTATTTAAGACGTGTGGAGGCGTAATTCATTTTTACTAGAAACCGTTAAGTATTGTGGTTTTGATAGTTTTTATAAGTTCAAACTGTTAAATGATATTTGTTTTTGTCAAAGATCTTACCTTCCAATGTAATTAGTTACACAAGAGCAAGTATATGCGACCCAGTTGTGCTCATTTTTATTTTATTAATATTGAAATGGCGTTTGTCAAGAGATTAGCATTGTCTTAACTATCTGGCGATTTATATTTACATCGCTCAAGAAACACATTATTACAAAAAAAAAAAAAAAAAATCGTTCTAAAATGATTTCAAAACTATTGATTTTCACCTGACTCGCGTACTATTAACCGATCCACGAAGAGCCATTACACTTGCTCAAAGCATCATTTTTGTTTGAGGAGACTGGCCGCCGCCGCGGCCAATCAATATATGTGAACGACAAGACTTACAGCGCCATAATCAATGACTTTTTCTTCCTTAATTGGATGAATTGGCACAACCGATACCTGGCGTTATTTGAAGTCCCGGGTTTATGTAAACAAGCAGCAGACTTTTGAGGAGGACTGTCGACTTTTCCTGATTCCAGGGCAACGTACAAAAGTTGTTGTACCAGTCGAGATCTTAACAACCGTTGGCCAAAGAAAAAGAAGAAGACAGAAGCCATTTTCTTGAAGCTGGACTTCTTCCCTTGAAGTTGGTTTGTTTGTTGCATTAAAATAAAATGTAATAGATTCCGATTTTTGATACTTAGTCAGACACAAACCTGGCCTAGTTATACAAGTTGGGATACATTTTTAATAAGAATTTATGCAACGTTACATAAAGGTGCATAAATCATTATTCACAACATAACTATTCAGCCGTTTAGAGCTGTTTACGGAATTCTAATAAAGTAGGCTATTTAAGTTTAATATGAATTTTGAATGTGAAACTTAAGACTTCATTACAAGGGGATAAAATCAAAGTTTAATAAAGAAAGTAACTTTTATTATTAAAAAAAATATTAATCCCATTAACACTAAACATTCGATGTTGGAACCTCAATTGGCAAAACTGCCATAGAGAATCCTTCTTCTCTAACAGACGAAAGAGAATTGTTATGATCTCTACTCAGACAACAAGTTGCCCTGGTCGTAATAAGGCTCCAGCTGTAGGGCTGTTGCAAAGACTATATGTATATAAACAGATTACAGGGGCATTCATATTCATTCAGTTGCCAAAATGATTTATAAAGAAACTGTAGTGGTAGTCAAGAATGATAAATTACAAGATTACGCCGCCCGAAGATCCGCCATTGTGTAATTTTTTTTGTGAGAGCTATGACGTAGGCAGAGACTTTGCGAAGTAAACAAATATTTCGTAGTGGCAGTAGAAATTACATTTTCTGTGCTTATTTTTATGTATGTATTTATACTATTTACTTGAGTGTTTATCTGAAAATAATGCAGAACAATAAGGAAATAAAAGAAAATATAGCATTAATTAATTTTACTTTGAGTTTTTTCATTGAAGCACTTTGTTTATTCACTGAGTTTGATTTTTATTTTTAATATAGGTACTTATTGATATATATATATTAAAAAAAGACCAACTTAAGATGGTTTCTTGAATCGTTTCCTCCCACTGCTTATTAAGAAGGCTCTTGAAGGATCTACCATACACTGCCTTCTACTGTTTACAATTAAAAGAGAGGGCGTATGACTTAAGTTCTTTTCGAATCGTGTCTTCTACGAAGTACATTAGTTTTACCAGAGTTCCTGTCAGTTCCAGAAGTTGTAATTAAGCTAAAGATCGGCTACATTTTAAAACAAATTATAAGCTTCCTTTTACCTCAATGTATCTTTCTGGTAAATCACTTTTTTTAAACACTTCGGTTTCATTATATACAGAGTCGATGAATTCATTTGAAATGGTTCTATTTTTTTAGAGTAATGCGTGTCTGACTTTTTATATTGCCCCCAGCAGGGCGTCCTTTGTTATTCAGGTGCGATGTTACCACCCGAGGTACTGCCATGAGAGAAACTTTTTTTATTGGCTTATATAAGGCATGCTTTTTGGATTTTGAAAGAGGTGAGGTCCGTATGTGAGGGCAAGATCCCCATCTATTCTGGCGACCTATGGCGTACCCGCTAGCATGCTACTGCTACTGTTCCCACAGCGGACATTCGATCCCTTCCGGTTCCCTCCTACATCTTTTCAGTATCCGTTCCCACCTTTTGCCACAGTATCCGGTTCCCGCGTTTAATAGCTTGGCTCTTCTCTTCTAATGACTAGTCCCAGTCATTACTTGTTTATCTATCTTCCAGCTCCACTGCCAATTCCTATCATGCTCTGCTCTTCCTTATTCGCTCCACTCCTACTTCCTATTCTATCCTATTCTCTCCTAATCAAATCTCTCATGCTATCCTAATGAATCCCTTTCAAGCCTTAATTTCCTAAATACACTATCCTATTCCACTACCTATTGCCTCACTTTAAATTCCAAAATTAAGTGAAAAATTAAGTTTGAACGTAGAACCACAGAAACTTTGATGATGAATACAAAAGCACATAAATCTCCGTTTAATAAAACAATATCTTTTTGTTAAATATTGGACTAAAATTAAAACATTTTAAAGCGCAACCGAGAACTAAAATGAAAACATACAGAGTGGCAAAAGTCAATGCCTACGGCACAAAAAAAAATCCTAACTTTCATTTGACAGCACGGCGCGGCGTAATCATTTTTATATCATTCTTGAGTGGTAGTGGTCTTTTTGTGAAAGTTCGGGCTCACTCCAAACTGCAGATTTTTCTTGCCGAAAACACTTAAAACTATATTGATTCAACTATTCTTACATGTATTAGTAGTATTGGGCAGCCTGTTGTTTTAGATGTCCAAAAGTAATCCTATCCCACTTATATTATAAACTAACTAGGCCCGCGGCTTTGCTTACGTTAAATTCGTTGGACCGAGGGCCTCAGTCCATGGATACAAAAATCGTATTTTAATTTTTTAAACATACGTGACATACCTTTCATTTAATCTTCAATTTTAAGAAAGTCTTCACTGAAAAAATATAATAATTATAGATGATAGTGACGCCAGGAAATACTAAGATGGCGATTTGTATCCATCATACCTAGTGTGTCCACCTTTCCAAGAGCTTATTTACGTACACAAAAGTTTTCATTACTATTAATTAAAAAATTTAAAACGCAATTTTGGAAAAAATTAATGCAGTTTATTAGTCCATGTTCTAACATCAGCCGTGTTTTATTGGTAAGTGTATACCCAGCGCAATCAAATTTTATACGGCAAACAACAACAAACAATAATTGTCGATAATTAGGTTAGTGAAATTAGTGAATATAATAAGTTGAGATAAATCTTGGAAAGAAATGTCAACCAACTGGAATATAGTAAAAATATGTACTTGAAGATTGGTAAGATTTTATTATTTAAGGATATGTTCATTGAGTATCATGATACAAGATTACAATACAGCGCCTTCCTGTATTTTGACGTCATCAGTGACCCAATTTGACAAAATTAAATAAAATTTTTGGAAATGATCCAAAGTGTTAGTTGACTTAAAATGTATATTGAAACAATCAAATAAGACATTAGACAAAACCTGCATCAATTGAAACTTAAATTACTGCAGTTTTTTTTTCTAAAACCGAATTTAATTCGGTTGATGACGTCATGGTTGTATATTCTATCCGGATGTCTCTGTCCAAGAACTGAGTTGAATTTGGAACACACTTTTCTAAATTTATTCAACAAGACGTCAGTTGTCACTTGGTTAAATTAAAAGTGAATTATGGAGTGAATATAGCGTTTTATTGGGACTTCTAATACTGCGCTAGCTATAGATTACCAATTAAACACGGCTATCAATAACGGCAATTCATTGATTGGTCTTCTTGAATGCGTATTTTCCATCTGATGCAATCTCATTCAACAATTTAGGCTGCTTTTTTTTAAAATTCTAAAAAACTTTGTACAATGTACATTTTAATGTTTTACTGAACATATCAAATATCTCGCAAGGTTTCGATTTTAAAATGTGATTTTTCACCCCTCCAAATCCAATCAAAACCAAAACCAACAGTTTGATGTAACTGTGAAGGAGAGAACGTACGAAATAATTGTGCGAATAACTTAACCTAACTTAGGCCGTGAATTCGTGTCGTGTATTATAATGTTCGCGGTTTAAGAAAGAACTTCTTTCACGTGTACGTCTACATTGTTCAATACAGGCCAGCTGTTTTGGCATTGAGTGAAACTCAGGTTGGAGTAAATACTGATTTGTTAGAATTTGCTCTGCATGGGTATAGCTTGGTGTCATTACTCTTTTTCCATCATGGTCTCGTGGTCTATGTAGGCAATGATGTTGCTTGCCAGAGCGTTCCCCAATATGGGCAATGTTCTAACACGCGGACTTTTACTTCTTGTGGTTCAAATTCCCTGTCCGCAAGAATGTCATTCATTACTGTTTTATTTACAGGAGTCCAAATCTCGACATAAGTTCGACTTGTAACGAGTTTGATCCGCTGTCTGATTCCATCTCAAAAATTGTTTCCCTTTGTCCTCGCACTGAAATCGTTATTGCGGGCGATTTCAATGTACACAATTCATTGTGGTCAGACAACACCCGAAGGAAGGTATATTGAGCTCTTTGCCGGGTTACATCACCTTACCCAACTGATCGATGTGCCAACGCGTATACCGGATGTTGCTGGGCAAGCCGCTCATACTCTTGACTTGTTTCAGTTAAAGAAAAACTTCCGACCAGGCAATACGAGAAAGCCAACTGGAACGGCCTGAATATTTTTTTCCGAAACTTTAACTGGTCACTATGCTTCCTTGATAATGACATTGATGACAGTGCTGAAATGATCACAAATGTGATTCTTCTATTCCTAACAGAGTAAAAAGCATCAAGCCTAAAGAAAAGTCCTGGTTTAATTCTGAGTGTAAACAAGCTATCAGGCTCAAAGAAGTAAGTTTCCGATCTTACAAAGCCAACCCTACAGAGGAAAATCGTAAAAAAACCCAAACAAGTAAGGAACTCATGCAACTCCGTTATTGAAAGAACCAAATTTTTGCTTGACCAAAAATTACGGCAAAAAATTCTGCATTGTTCCAAAGTCAGTAAAAAATTTTGGTCATTTGTAAAAAAATTTAAAAACTCCTCAACATTTTCGGTTCCAACGCTCATCGACAGTAACAAACCAATTGTTTACTCTTCAGAGAAGGCCAACTGGCTCGCTACCAGCTCCACGCTGCCTCACAGCAACGTTGCCCCTCCTGTACTTGAGAATGTAAATTTTTCCATGGGACAGATTTTTTTCCGCACTCGTACAGTAACAAGAGTTCTCAAAGATCTCAATATACAGAAATCCGATGGCCCCGATTCTACTGAAGAAGTGTTCTTCCACACTGGCAAAGCTTTTCCATCGCTCCTACTCTTCTGGAATCTTTCCTTGTATATGGAAAACAGCATTTGTCCAGCCTGTCCCTAAGAAAGATGACCCATCTTTCCCCTCCTCCTACCGACCCATAGCACTAATATCCCTTCTTTCTAAGGTCATGCAAACGCTGATTAACCGTCAGCTTAAGGAATATCTCGAAGATCGAAAGCTTCTCCATGACCGTCAGTATGGCTTCCGCAGCAACCGTTTAACTGGTGATCTGATGGCATATCTCACCGAACAGTGGAACAAATCTTTACATCGCTTTGTTGAAAGTAGGATTATTGCTCATGATATCTCAAAGGCATTTTATAGAGTTTGGCATGAATCTCTCTTATCGAAAATGCGTGCTTTTTGGATCGATGATACTCTTTGTCGTTGGATTAGAAGCTATCTTCTGGACCGTTCATTACAAGTTATATTGGACGGATTCAAGTCTGATTCCCACAAAATAAATGCTGGTGTGCCCCAGGGCTCTGTTTTGTCTCCGACTCTTTTCCTCATTTTTATAAATGATCTTCTTTCTGTTATGTATAATCCGCTTAACTGTTTTGACGACTCTACCCTCAGCTTTTCATATTTGTTCGATAATTCACGTCCTTCGCCTTCGGACGTACAATTGCAACGGTACCGTATGTCAAGCCCATTAAACTCCGATTTATACAGCATTGTCAAATGGGTTAATAGGAATTGTGTGGAGTTTAATGCTTCGAAAACTCAAATGCTTAATGCTTCGAAAAAATGCTGTCTTTTGTCGTTAAAGCTAAACATACCCCCAATGCCATTGTCCATGAATGGCACTTACATAGAAGAAACCGAAAAGATCTCAGTACTCGATATACATATGTGTCAAAGACGACCTCCGTTGGAACGACCATATATTTGAGATCGCTAAAAATGCTGCTAAGTGCTTAGGTTTTCTGTATCGGTGTAAGAAGTATTTTCCCCATTTGAACTGGCTACAATTTATAAAGCGTTTATACGCCCTAAACTCGAGTATAACTCCCACTTCTGGGCAGTTGTTCGCAAACATCGCTTATTGGAATACAAAATCGAGCGTTAATATTGAAAGGAAATAGAACTGCCGCTGAAACAATTGCCCCTCTCGAAGACCGACGCAATTTTTTCCTTATTTTATCGTTTCTTTTATAAAAAATGTTCACTCGAAGTAGCCAGTTACATTCCTCCCCTTAAAAGTTTCTCCCGTAATACTCGTCTCGCAAGGAATGCTCATCAGTTCACCCTTGAGCCCAATTTTGGACGTACCTTGAAATATAGCGATTCTTTTTTTAGCCGAACAACACGAATTTGGAATAGTTTACCCGGCGAGATTTTCCCTTGTCATTTTGATCTGCAAGCATTCAACAACAATGTTAAACGACACCTCCTATCTTTCCCCTCCCTATCTTCGTAATGACCACGCAGTGTGTTCTACATTAAAAGGGAAACAAATAGTCCCTTGTGCGAGCGTTAATTATAAAAAAAGTAAACATTGGACTTATTTGACTTCATTTTTTTTCTTGGTTTTTGTTTTAAGCTGTTTTTGTATAAAAAAGTAATAAATTTGACCTAGATACATTTTGTTCACTAGGAAAAATGTACTTTTAATGTGTGAAATAAAGTCGAATAGTGTATTAAAAATATCTTTTTTAATCCAATTTATACATCAAAAAGCTGACATTGTGTCCATTTCGATGCAAACGCCAAAAATTATCCAGGGGATCAAATTTAGCCAGCATTTTAACGTAATTGACTCACAGCTTAAGAACTAAAGGTGGAAAGGGACGGCACGATTAACGAACGAACTCAATAAAAGCATTACACAAATGTCAATTGAGAGCACTGATGGGAACTATCTATTTCTAGTGATGGGAACTATCAAATAAAAATAAACTTTTCCTTTGTTCTTTTAATGTCATTGGTGTACATTTCACGTACAACAATGATTCCTCGTTTCAATGTATGTACACTTTCGCAATTTTGAGCTTTCGCTTCGGTTCATGGCTCCAAATTTACGTATGTTGAAATATTATATCTATCTACTTGTTGATATTCTACTTTGTTAAATTACACCTAAGAGTGCTGTGTAATATACGAAAATAATGAAATATGTTTTTATATCATTCTTGATTTGAACTTAATACAAATAACTTCTTTCTTGTTATTACGTGTTTCTTTTAAACTCTGCATAATCCCAATAGTTTATGGGCCCAGGAGATTGCAGAAGCGGACATTAATTTTAATTTGAAAATTTAATTTTGATAGTTTCTTAGTTTGATTTTTTTTTAATCACTTTATGTCCATATTCAAGATGAAACAAGCGCGTCTGGAATCTGGAAGAAGTTGCAAAATCTTTATGAGGATAATGGATTGACTAGGAAGATTGCTCTTTTGCGAAAACTGATCACCATGCGTTTGGATAATTGCGATTCCACGACAGACTATGTAAATCAAATCAATGGTACAGCTAATAAATTGGCGAGCGTCCAATTTCCAATTTTACCAGAATGGCTGGGTGCCATTGTGCTAGCTGGTCTTGGCGATGATTTCAAGCCTTTTATCATGGGAATTGAGTGCAGTGGTATCAATATAACTGGTGAGTCAATCAAGGCGAAATTACTGGATTGTGACTATAGCAAAGTTAAGTCCGAAAATGCGTTTTTCGGAGAAAGGAAAATTACGTACAAAAAAGCTATTTCCAAGGGCAATATAAAATGTTACGAGTGTGGCAAGAAAGGACATATCTCAAAAAATTGTCCAAATAAGAAGAAACTGCAAGAACCTAAGAAAAGCGAAACAAAAATTGCATTTTGTGCAGTGCTATCATGTCGAACCGAAAAAAATAACGACTGGTACATTGACAGTGGTGCTTCGAGGCATATGACGCCCAACAAGGATTGGATTAACGAAACTAGAAAAACGTCAATTGAAGACATTGTGACTGCAAATAATCAAAAGATGCAAGTGACTGGAATGGGAAATGTGGATCTGAAAATCAATAGCCGAGAAATTGAGATCAACGACGTTTTGCATGTTCCTCAGTTATCTGCTAATTTACTTTCTGTTGCAGAGATAGTAAAACATGGCAATGAAGTGACCTTCGATAAGAATGGATGCAGTATCTTTGGCGGCAATGGTGAACTTCTGGTCAAAACAACATCTTCAGGTGGCGTATACAAGATTCAAGGACAAACATTATCGTGTATGCTTGCCAGTGCGTCGTCCAAACTGATGACATGGCATAGACGCTTGGGTCACAACAACTATGCTGATTTGTGCAAAATGAAGAATGGAGTTGTAGAAGGAATCGATTTTACCAAAGATGCTGACATTTTGAAGAAGTGCGAATCATGTTTTAAGGGTAAGCAAACTCGTATACCATTCAAACACACGGGCACGCGCTCAGAAAACATGTTACATCTCATACATTCAGATCTTTGTGGCCCAATGGAAAACAAATCGATCGGAGGAGCAAGGTTTTTCTTAACCTTTATTGATGATTTTTCCCGAAAAGTTTTTATTTATTTATTTTCAGCTGGAGGTGGTATGTGATGAAATTGACAAAGAGGACCAACGGTCTCAAGAACCAATTGCCGATGTGGAACATAAAATTAGATGCAGCGTTAAAATCGTTTGGGCTCATTCAATCAAAATTAGCATCTAATTAAAAGCATCGGATTAAATATCACGTATGATGATCATACAAATGGAATTTTCTTGGATCAAACACACTACATCAACGAAATTCTAAAGAGATTTGGTATGACTGACTGCAAACCAGTGGGAACAAGCGATCTAAATCAAAAATTATCTATCGGAATGTGTACTGATGAAAAAGACTTTAAAGGAAAAGTACCTTATCAAGAAGCCGTTGGTAGTCTTTTGTATCTTGTGCAAGGTCAAGACCAGATATTGAATTCGCCGTAAATGATGTCAATCGATTTAATTCTAATCACGGGAAGGCACATTGGGCAGCCGTGAAGCGGATTTTTAGATATTTAAAAGGTACGATTAATTTAAAACTTAAATTTGAAGGTTCAGAACACCTTGCTTATTGGGCTTCTGACATTGACAAACGTCGCTCATGAACGGGTTATGTCTTTAACTTCTGTGGCGGAGCAGTTTCATGGGGAAGTTAAAGACAACCAACCGTTGCGTTGTCGAGTACTGAGGTTGAATATATGGCGTTGTCGTCAGCTGTCCAGGAAGCTACATGGCTTAGACAATTTGGCGCTGAAATTGATCCAGTTTTTAATAAACAAGCTATAACTATTGCATGCGACAACCAAAGTGCAATTAAACTGGCGGAAACAAATTGTTTTAGATCAAGATCAAAACACATTGAAGTTCGTCATCATCATATTCGTGACCGAATCAACGACGGAACTGTTGCTGTTAGTTATATATCAACAGAAAACATCGTTGCTGATAATCTAACGAAAGCAGTTTCTTCTCACAAACATCAATTATGTGTCAAAGGAATGGGAATGAATATTAAAAATTAAAATGATATTTTATTTGAATATTTAATAAGTGAGGTGTTTAAATATTATATCTATCTACTTGTTGATATTCTACTTTGTTAAATTACACCTAAGAGTGCTGTGTAGTATACTAAAATAATGAAATATGTTTTTATATCATTCTTGATTTGAACTTAATACAAATAACTTCTTTCTTGTTATTACGTGTTTCTTTTAAGCTCTGCATAATCCCAATAACGTATTGTACGTATCATATACGTACAGGTGGTTTCACTGATCATACCAGCATCGCATTGTTCTATAAAATATAGCACGTAGTGATATGGTGTTAACGTAGCTTTAAGAAGTGAAATAAAAACTTACAATACCTACGCCATCTGTTTTAGAATAGAAGTACGTAATAACACTGTGTATGGCGTGGATGTAAAAAAAATAACTATAAGTACGTATGTTCTGTCATTTTGCGTGATGTGGTAATTTTCTTTTTCTTTTGGCAATTTGCCAAGTTGGTATATTGTGAAAAAGTGTGTCCTATATATTTCTCGAGTAAATATTTGTATTAATAATAAAAAAAAGATTTATTCAAATTCGTTTTGTCGTTCTCGTGAGATTATACAATGAGTTTCTTAACGTATCTTAAAAAATTTTAATACCTACTCCATCTGTTTTACAGTAGAAGAATGCAACAACACAATGTATGGCGTGGATGTTAATTTATTTAAAAATAAATTGCACGACTGAATCCCACACGCACGTACTTGCTCACATTTGCATTCACATCGTCGAATAAAATTTAAATAAAATCACGACTGGGTCGCACGAACTTGTTCTTATGTTAGATAATTGCTTAGTGGCTGCATATGTATGTTATTGAAAAAAATATTTTTTTTTCGAAAATTCTTTCATTTTTTCAATTAGTTTTGTGAATTTTCCCGGAAAAACTAAGTACGCAATAAAATTTGAAAACTAAATGTCTATCGTGGCAAAAAAAATATTGGAAATCGTACCAGTTTTTTTAAAAAGTCGTTTTTTTGAAAAAGGTTTCGAAAAAATATTTAAATTTTTTTTTAGGTATGTCCTTATCAGAAAATCTGTAGTTTTTATCCGGGAAAATGATTAAAAAAAATTAATAAACCCGTTTTCAAAATATTTTGAAAAACAATTTTTTTTAGAAAATTAATAGTGATGATTTGGATGCTTTTAAGTTTAGATTTTTTGATGTTTATTCTGCAATCACGCCTCAACGACTTAACAGATTCCAATGGAATTGGGTTGGTCGATGGATGGAGGTGCTGGGTTGAAAAAATTGGCTACTTCTTATCTCGGAAAAAATCACGGTTTCTTTGGGAGATACTTAAATGTGAAATTATGTGTTCGGCTAGAGGTTTGCTTGTTACGCTCGTTTGCATGCCTGAATGACTCCAATAATTTGTGAAGTTTGCTAGATGGAAGTGTTACAGGGCTCCCAAAGCTACTATAAAGACTACTTTTATTTCCAAAAAAAATTAACGGTTTCTGGGGGAGATATCTGAGTAATTTTCTTTGACGCGTGTTTTGATTTAAATAATAAAAAAAATTTTGCTTGAAGTCCACGCAGACGAAGTCACCGGCAAGAGCTAGTTTTTTTTATATCTAAATCCTAAGGTATGTTAAAAAACTTTATGCTTAAAAAGTAACAAGTTATTTCTAACTCCCAACGGTTACGCCTTTTACCCTCAACACAGCCCTGTACTGTAGAGCGAACAATTGAAAAATTAAAAAAAATATATGTATTAAAATGGATATCCGCCGTCACAGCACTGTGGTATAATAGCTGCCAACAATTGCTGTCGGTTTACCAACACTTTTTTTTCTTCGTTCTCGTTCCCTTCTCTTTCGTCCTTTCAAACAAACTTCCCCTCCCAGCCACCCATTCTAAAACCCATCCAAAAAAGAAAAGAATCATGAGATGACGCTTAACAGTGCTAGAACACAGATTGATGCAATGTTGTCTGTTGCGTTGCTCTGTGATTTCTGTTTGTTGCCTCAGATGCTTCTGGTTGTGATGATGATGTTGGTGCTGAAGCTGATGGTAAGGTTGATGGTTCTGCTTTACCTATATGATTTACTTCCTTTTTTGAAACACGCGCCAATACAACAAAAAGCACTGGCTACATTCTACTCGACCCTTCTTCTGCAAGGAGAGGGTGGAATTTAAAATGTGTTCTCGGTTTTAGATTTAACACTCACAATGGTTGCTGGGCGGCGCGCGGATGACGGTCATGGATGGTTTTGTGATATTCTGTTATTCAGATTCATTTGATTTTTAGCTGCCACTAGAGAAGGTGGTGATTGCGTGTTTTTTTTAATATTCTTGGTTCTGGTTCTGGTTCTTAACAGTAAAATTACCTACAAAACTGTTGATTTTAAAAAAACTTGTTCGTAAATCAGTGAAAAAAAGAAGTGAGTACAAATTTTCGGGTGATTTTATTTATTTTATATTTACATGTATACATCTACTACCCTAGTATGAGTTTAAAATTCGTGTTCGAAGTCCCCGGCGGGAAATTCGAATTCATAATCTGAATGTGTTTAAGTCATAGTTTAGAAAATATAATTTTATCTTCATTCAACAATCATACTTATGTATGCACCTTTGCACACACGAATTATAGTCATTGAAGATGCAAATCCGATAAACGAAAGTAAGTGATTGATTTATTAACATTTAAGGTATATTATAGATTACACCACCACCATACATATAATTTATGTACCACTTGTGGCTGTGAATTACTTCATCAAAATACACCCCCTTGGATAAAGTGCTTGATATGAACTGAAACTGACCGTTGACAAAAATATATGCTTCAATTTATATATAGACGCTTATAGGCCGACGCAACGTAACACGTGGCTCAATATATTTACATTTAACCCTTTTTTGTATATTAAAATAATGCCTAGGGATTTGTTTAAAGAAACACCCGATTAGCACTGCAACCCTTTAAAATGAATTGAAATTTCATTACAAATTTGGGGGATGACAAGGTTACATATTTGCCATTTAATGTTTAATAATGTTACAGTATGTGGTCATGACATTCGATATAACAAATATAAGGATTGATAACTTCCTCGTTAAAATAAGGTTGACTTGAATTATTTGAAAGCCGCCGGTGAGGCAGTGAGCAGGCAATATTTAATAGTAAAGGTTCATAATATACTATGTACATATGTATGTTTGCTTATATATATTATTATTAAATACATACATTTAAAAAATACTATATAGCGTAGTAAAAATTGCTTCTTGAAAGGAAAAAATTAGTTACAGTCTTAAACTTTCTAGGATGTTTTTAAACACAATTATTTCGGTCATGCCAAATTTTAGCACGTTTTAAATATAATTTTGATAGAAAGCACCATAAAATAAACTTTAATACTTTTGGGAAAGATATAAGTGATGTAACTTCTAAACGATAAATGGTATGTAAAAACTATTTGATGTAAAATGAACTAAGTTATTTATTATTGTTGATTTTTTTCTTGTCTAAAGCCTACTGGTTTTTTTTTAAATAAAATAAAAAACTCATTCGTTTGATCTTTAACCCTCCGTAACGGACCTAGCATACCTACATGGCAAAATTGGGGACTTTTTCAATACCAACTGGTATACCAAAGTTTGCAAATAATTTTTCCTTTCTTTGACAATTTTTTTGTTTATTCTTACTGACTTAATATTCGAGAAAAGAAATTCAAAGATCTTAATGTACCAAAGTACCTATGTGCATTAAATGTTGATATTGGGTTCCCAAGTAAAAAATGTATGTAAAAAGGAATTTACATATATTGTATTTGCAATTCCTGATAACATATTTTTATATGTAAATATTTAATGGTGAACAAAAAACAAGGATTAGCTGATTTCAACTTTCATTTTAAACTCACATGTTTGTTTTTCTTCTTAATTAAAGCTAACTTCAGGCTTATTAATTAACCTTTTCTAATTCCTTTTGGCCCAAAACATATCTTTCATTTTTAAACTGGCTCTCATTTTATATTATTTGAATTAGTTTTATGTTATTTTATTTTATTTTATTTAAATTTATTTATTTACTGTATATTTTTTAATTTTATTTAATGTCATTTATTTTATTTTAATTTGTTTTATTTTATTTCGTGTTATTTTATTCTACTTTATTTTATCTTGTTTTATTTAACTTTATTTTATTTTATTTTATCTTCTTTTCTTTTCTTTCTTTTTTTCTTTTCTTTTCTCGTATTTTCTTTTCTTTTCTTTTCTTTTCTTTTCTTTTCTTTTCTTTTCTTTTCTTCTCTTTTCTTTTCTTTTCTTTTATTTTGTTTTGTTTTCTTTTATTTTCTTTTATTTTTATTTTATTTACTTTTCTTTTCTTTTCTTTTCTTTTCTTCTCTTTTCTTTTATTTTCGTTTCTTTTCTGTTCTCTTATTTTCTTTTTTTGAACTAGTTTTGTATGCATTCATTTTAATATGCATTTTTTATGGCATTTAAATAGAAAGCTTAGCAGCGCGATCATCACAAAGCTATCAAGAGTGATAATCGGTTTATTTCTTGTGTTTACAATGGTGCAAATTTTAAACAGCATTCATTTAAGCAAGAGAACCGACTCTAGTTAAACAAGTTCTTTAAATACGAGCCCTTGTTTAACATTTTCTCAATTTTAAACAAGTTAAACAACCCTGACAACTATTGTGGTGTGTGGGTTATGTAACGTAATGTAAACAATTTTTTCCAGGAGGTCAATTCCCGATCCGTGAAAATGTGAAATGATAAAAACTTGGAATTGTTTTTAACCAATATTTAGTAATTAAACATTAACAAATGTCGTAAAAGAATAAAAAAAAAAATATAATTAATTAAGCATTATAGTTTGATGAAAAAAATTAAGATGGTGGGCTAAAAACGGTACCTCCCAAATAATCGTTTTTTTCTTCGACCTTCTCGAGAATTGGTTAACAGATTGCAACCAAATTTGATATTCAGGAAGATGTAGGTTGCATTGTGTCTTAGCCTCCATGTTGTGTGTATATAACTTTGTTGATGAATAAATTAATAAATTATTTAAAAACACTTAATTTTTTTTATTTTTATTTATAATTTATTATTATTATTTCATATTTTCACAGATCGGGAATTGACCTCCTGGAAAAAATTGCTTACATTACGTTACGTAACCACACACCACACTAGTTGTCAGGGTTGTTTATCTTGTTTAAAATTGAGAAAATGTTAAACAAGGGCCCGTATCTAAAGAACTTATTTAACTAGAGTCGGTTTTTTTGCTAAAATGAATGATGTTTAAATTTTGCGCCCTTATGTTTTAAATTTGAAAACGATTGGCCCGACCATTCAGGTTGTAGTTCAAAATACACTCGTACATACAGACAGATGGGCAGACAGACAGATAGAATTTTGCCAGTACTCAGACATATTTCTCTATCATCACAATGTCATGTTTGATTATTATCTCAACATTTTTAATCTGAATTAATGCATAACTTGCATTGAAGTACTTATAATCTCAAGTAAAAAAATAAAAAAGTCCTCTGTAGAATGTCAAAATATTCTCATGTATCAACTTAATTTGCAGACAATGTTGCCAACCGTTCAGGCTGTAGTCAAAAATACATCCATACAGACAGACATACGGACATAATTTTGCCAGTAACTCAAATATTTTTCACTATCATCGTTATATCATGTTTGATTGTTATCTCAATTTTTTTCTGCACGAATGCATAGCTTGCATTGTAGTACCTATAATTGCAAGTAAAAAATAACTTAAAATGAACTTATAAAAAAAATTCGAAACCACCACTTCTTTCTATAGTACAAATGAAATATTCCATCGTAGGTTTTTTTTTAGTTCAACTTTTATTATTTATCAACTAATAACTAACTTAATCCTAGAAAAAAATATTTAAAAAAATAGCTTAAATAACTTACTAGCACTTTGCGGACGCTGAAAATTATACTCACTACCTTAATTAATTGCCTTTTGTCCTAAAAATAAGATAATTTAATATAAAAACTTAAACGTTTTTTTTTTGGGTTGAGGTCAAAATTCTGCAGGGGTCAAAATTCTGATTTCAAGTTTCTGCTTTCAAAATTCTGCAAATCATAAAGAAAACAAAGGTTTGGAAAACGTTACTCGCATAATCACGTCTCAATTTGTTCAAAATACAGGATAAAAAGACTAAACCTCACCATTTAACAGGATTTACTTTTTTCAAAGAGAGTCTTACAGAATCTTTTATTTTTTACGAAATGATAGGAAACAAAAATTTAAATTTAGGATTTCTTTATACTTTTTCTAAAAAAAATAAATCATTTATTTTTTGATTATTTTAATACTATTTTTAATGAAAAAAAGGAATTCCAAGCCTTAAATATGTACATTAAAATGCAGTGATTAATGTATTTTCTTGCATAATTAAACTATAATTAAAGATACGGGACTACCATCAAGGCCAAGATCGATTGCACTCTATCCTTCGATGCAATTTTGCGAAGCATCTCCGCATTTGATTTTATAAATTTATAAAATTCCAAGCATGACATTTTTAAATTAGTTTTTACCGTAAGAATGAACTACAGAGTAAGAACTACAAACGTATTACTAAAGAATATAGAATTACCTATTCTAACGGGTGATTTTTTTGAGGTTAGGATTTTTATGCATTAGTATTTGACAGATCACGCGAGATTTCAGACATGGTGTTACAGAGAAAGATGCTCAGTATGCTTTGACATTTCATCATGAATAGACTTACTAACGAGAAACGCTTGCAAATCATTGAATTTTATTACCAAAATAAGTGTTCGCTTTTTTTTTTTTGTTCCGCTTTTTTATCGACAAATTTTGTTCAGCGATGAGGCTCATTTCTGGTTGAATGGCTACGTAAATAAGCAAAATTGCCGCATTTGGGGTGAAGAGCAACCAGGAGCCGTTCAAGAACTGCCCATGCATCCCGAAAAATGCACTGTTTGGTGTGGTTTGTACGCTGGTGGAATCATTGGACCGTATTTTTTCAAAGATGCTGTTGGACGCAACGTTACGGTGAATGGCCATCGCTATCGTTCGATGCTAACAAACTTTTTGTTGCCAAAAATGGAAGAACTGAACTTGGTTGACATGTGGTTTCAACAAGATGGCGCTACATGCCACACAGCTCGCGATTCTCTGGCCTTTTTGAGGGAAAACTTCGGAGAACAATTCATCTCAAGAAATGGACCGGTAAGTTGGCCACCAAGATCATGCGATTTAACGCCTTTAGATTATTTTTTGTGGGGCTACGTCAGGTCTAAAGTCTACAGAAATAAACCAGCAACTATTCCAGCTTTGGAAGACAACATTTCCGAAGAAATTCGGGCTATTTCGGCCGAAATGCTCGAAGAAGTTGCCCAAAATTGGACTTTCCGAATGGACCACCTAAGACGCAGCCGCGGTCAACATTTAAATGAAATTATCTTCAAAAAATAAATGTAATGGACCAATCTAACGTTTCAAATAAAGAACCAATGAGATTTTTCAAATTTTATGGGTTTTTTTAAAAAAAAAAGTTTTCAAGCTCTTAAAAAATTACCCGTTATATTCCTTGGTATTACCCATATAAACAAAATTAAGTGTGTTTAAAATTCAAAGAAGATAGAAACAAAGAAAAAGAACTTTTCAGACATTTTCTATCATGGCCGGCAAAAATGTGAATGTGCATAATTACAACGATTTCAATCCAATCTAAAAGATACAAATGTGAAGGCAGCTATTAATAGCTGCAATGCTACGTAAACTGCATACGTATCGCCATCGTTTGTTTTGACATTTGAATTCTGTTGGACAATTACAGGATACATTCAAGATAAATACAGGTTTTTGCAAAAATGTACAGGATATTTTTTTTTACAGGATTTTGCTTTAAAATACAGGAGTATCCTGTAAAATACAGGATAGACGGGACCATAATGCATACTCTTAACTTTATTAAGAAATTAAGAGTTTGATAGAAAAGTAGTTTTTTGTTTACTAAGGCCATGATTCTTGGCCAGGGCCGCCGAAAAAGTATTCGAGCCCGTTGGTAACAATGCACGGCTCCCCCTTTATTAAAAAACGCATTTTCCCCAGAAAAATGTTAGTATTTATATTATTTTATATGTTCCTTTTGGAAGAACTTCGGCCCCTCGAAGAGTTACGGGCCCGGGGGTTATCCACCCATTTGACTACCCCGTCTCGGCTGCACTGTTCATAGGTATATTCTAAAAAAAATCGTTTTAACAGCTTTTCTCCAAACGGTAGCTAAAATTCCAGCTGAATTTTGACAGACGAGCGTTGTGGAGAAAAAACAGCTGTTCTCCTATTTAATTGAACGTACCAACATAACATATAAGAGGGTGATAACGTTTAGGACTATTCTTGTAAGAAAAATGATTTAAAATACGTGTTTTTTTTCTTTTATATGATTATTATTATATACATATTATATTTAATATATTTGTCTAATCAAAATAACATTTAATCCCTTTAAACAATTTTTCCTACCACTCCCTCTTTTAGCTACGGTATCTGAAAATTTAGCTCGAATTAATGTCCCCTAAATTTTCATAGTTCACTACGAAATTAAAATATGAAAGGTGCGTACAACTCGGCTAAAATCCTTGGCTAAATGTAAGCTTGGCTAAATTTTGGAGAGAATTTTGAATTGGAGCTAAATTTTAGCGCAAGCTGTATACTAGGCTTTAAGTCGGGGATTTAAGAAAAGGTTTGCTTTGGTGAACCTTGACCCATGTTACGATAATTGCGCTGCCCTTACCAATCATAGAAACTTCGCTGGGTGCAATTTTCTCCAGAAAATGCGTAATAAACATAATGTTTGATTATTTTTTTTTTGGAATGAACGGAACCATTCAATAATAATAATAATACAATAAAAATCAATAACAGGTATGCAGAAAAACGCAAAGATTTTATGATACTAGGAAATGCCCGCAAAAAGTAAAAATAAGAAAAACGGGTCCATTTGCTTTAAGGTTATGAATGAAAACGACGACTTTCTAGTCATCCAGTATTTAAAAATACATATGTACATATCGAAGACTTCAAGCAACGGGATCAACTTCCAATAAACTACGCAACACAAGTAAAAAGAACTTCGAGTGCTAAAAGAATACTGGAAGCTGTTACAAATAAGCCATCAATCAGCATTAGACGCTTAGCTTTGCAATTCAATATTTCCAAACATAAAATTTCGAGTGTACTTCATGGAGAAAACCTTTATCCATACTACTACACACTCGTGCAAGAACTACTTCCCGATGATTTGGAAAAAAGACTTGAGTTTTCCACATGGTTGCAATAGCGGAGCTTGGATTATAACGAGTTCATTAGTAGAATTATTTGGACGGATGAATCTCAATTTACAAGAGATTAAGAGATGGGATCACAAATTTTCACAATCTTCACATACGGACGCGGAAAATCCACACGCAAGTCATCATTTTAACACAGATTCAGCGTCAATATGTGGGCAGGTGTAATTGGAAATGTGTAATTTAATCGGTTCAAGCTACCACCTAGGCTGAATTCTGAAAAGTATCTAGCGTTTTTGAAAGATGATTTACCAGCTTTATTAGAAGACATTCCACTTTTGCTACTAGCTTCATAGTATTTCTATTACTATTATTATTATTATTTAAAGTAATTGATTTTTGTGTATGAGGAAGAATGAAAGAACTTGTTTATTCCACTGAAGTAGCAACTTTAAAACATTTGGAAGAGCGCATTCCCGAAGCGTCATCAAATGTGAGGCAGTAGCTAGCTTCAAGAAACATTTGCAGTCAAATCCAAAAAACATGCATACTTTGAGCACCTGTTAAAACTGTGTTAGTAAACACATAAAACAAAAATTGGCTAAACCCAAACACAGTCGTTTTCATTCATAACCTTTGCAGCTTACATAGGGTTAAGAAAAGACTTCTTTTCTTAAATCCCCGATAAATGATATCCAAGTTGGAGTTAGGGCTTTATTGTAGATTTTTTCCTTAAAATATACTCAAAATCCTGCCCTAAAGTCCTGAAAACGAATAGGGGACACCCTGTTTAGTCACTCAACTTCAGCTCAACTTCAGCTCAACTTCTTCTTCAGTTAGTGTCATTTGTTATTCCTTCGCGAAAGTGCTCTAATTAGTTAAAAATTAATGTTTCAATAGTTAAATAGTTAAATTATAAATTGTGTGCTTATGGATGTGTTTTATTTTGAAAACATTATAATTGGGCATATGCATAATAGCACCTTTTTTACTTGCGATTATAGGTACTATAATGATAGGTACATTTATGCATTCGTGCAGATTACAAATTTTGAGATAACAATCAAACATGACATTACGATGATAGAGAAACATTTTTGAGTTACTGGCATCCGTCTGTCTGTCTGTCTGCTTGTCTGTCTGTACGGATGTATTTTGGTTGGGCCAATCGTCCTCAAATTTAGAACTTAAGGTTATTTTGACATTCTACAGTGGAGTTTTTTGAAATTTTTGTTTAGCTCAAAAATGAACGGTACCTGTCATATAACCGTTATGTAAAAGCTTACTTTTCTCGAAAACGGCTCCAAGAATTTTTTACGAAAAAAAAATCGGTGTACTACTGTAGGTAAGTATTATATTTTGGTGAAAAAAAAATTAATACGGTGGACTAAAAACGGTACCTCCCATAGGACCGTTTTTTTCTTCGACTTTCTCGAAAACTAGTGATCCGATTACTATAAAAATTGATATTAAATAAGATGTAGGTAGCCTTAGTAGTTTCGCATTAATTTTTTTTTTAATCGTTTTTGTATTTTTAATAATTAAAAAAAAATGTTTTTGAAAAATCACTATTTTGAAAACGGGCTATTTAATTTTTTTTTTGAATTTTGTTATTATATGTATGTTATTTTTGAGCTTAACTTTGTATTCTTGAATTATTTTTTTTATTTAAAAAAAAACCGTTTTATTTAAAAAAACCGCTCCTTTTGAAAAAAAATCACACTTTTTTTACATTTCTTAAAGAAATAAAATGGCATTTAAATTATTTCACTCAATGCAATTAAACGTACTTTATTCAAACAATCTAGTCACAAAAATCGAATAAATGCTTTGATGTTTACTTTAATTTTCTTAAATTTTATTGTACAATGTGACCGCACATATGAGCAAGTACGTGCGACCCAGTCGTGCAATTTATTTTCTTTAACAGACAGAATTTTGAGTAGCAGAATTTTGAAAAGCAGAATTTTTGTTTTAAAAACAGAATTTTGAACAGCATTATCTTGAAACCAGAATTTCGAAACACTCCCGTTTTTTTCCCCAGAAAGAAATTTAAGCTAGCTAATTCTTCTTTTCATAAACCTTACTTAAGCTACTTTAAATAAGTTGAAACACTTAAATCTAGAATATCCACAGCAAGCAGTTTTTTTTTAATTTTGTATTTTTTTTTTGTATTTTTTTTTCGTGTTTTTTTGTGCCGCCTTACCTAGATAACAGATAACTTAAATATATATTGGCCCCAATATCCGACTCTGGTGTTCTGTGAATGTGAAGTCCAAGGCAGGGATGAAGGTGCAATATTGAACCACACCAACACATCATCCATAGGCAATCATTGGCCTAATAAGAGCCATGCACAAATCACCCTACCATCAAGACGGCTGTCATAAAACAACCGTCTTGTCAGTACCTACCCTAGCCCTGGCCAGAGCCCCAGAGCAGCATCGTCATTGTTTGAAAATAAATATTGATCTTGTCATATAAATACCAAAGTACTTTACTACAATTTTATTCGGCAGTGTAAGTGTACATCTATGTGAACCAGCAACGGCCGATGACTAGCTTGCGTCAGTTTTTTTCCTATCTTTCTATGATAGGGCTTCTAAAATAAAATCTAAACAGGATAGTTTCTTATTTCTTTTATTTTCAATTTCTAATCATCACAATGTTGCTGCAAGAAAATTCTGATACCCTCTCGATATAATTCACGGCATACGCATTTGCATGAGATAGATGCCCAATATGATATCGCTGGTGTAAATACTAGGATTTTCGCGTTCCCGGCTTTTTTTTTATTCCCGGGAATCGGAAATGATTATTTTATATTCCCGGGAAAATAATGACTGCTAGTTTATTTAAATTTAATTCAATGTTTGTAAATAATTATTCGATAACATTACAATTTACGAGGACTAGTTGCCATAGAAACAAGTCTTTAAAAATACCATTACGTTTAAAGAGTGGTCGGACAGACAAAAATCCGCTAGCATTCTGTAGAAGTAGGTTTCATTGATAATAGGGCATTGTATAGCTCTATTAAAATTAGGTGTACGTTTTTTCGTGGCCTCGTATATCTATAACATATTAATGAAGAAGTATGATACCTATGTACATATAACTATTGAGTTAAATGCTTCTTGCCACGGAAGTTGCTAGGACAAGTCTGGTAGCATTGTTGATTACTTCATTCAACTTCATTTCGAAAGATTCGTTATTAGACAATTCTCGCAGTGTGAAATTATTTCTTGCTCTTGACACGTCTGTGTCATGAATGTTGTAAAAAAAAACAAAGCATTTGGCACGTCATTTGATGCGTATAGGCATCAGGATTATGTACACATTTGGAAATGGTAAAACGACTAACCTCTCCGCTTTAAAATTCTAAACTTAGCTTAACCTAAGCCTAAACTTTTTATTATATTTTTAAGGCTATGATATACATATTAATGTTTTCAAATGAGTATGCTCTATCCTTATTCAAAGGCGCTTTCACAAAGAAAATTATTAATTTGGAATAGCTCCCGGGTACCCGGGTATTTCGTAAAACTATTGCCGGGCACGAAATCGGAACCCGGGACCGAAAACCCTAGCAAATACTAAAGAGGATGGGAGAGTTTATCGGTCTCTGTTGCATAAATAAAATAAAAATAAATTAATTAATTAATTGGCCCGACAGCTCCTTAAGGAGCCAAGACCTAGTGACTTATACTCTCAACCATCCTGTGTGTGTTGTTAATCTGCAATAATGAAAGGCACCTACAATTTAAAGCCGAGTCCGAACTGCAAAATGAGATGCACTTTTTCGAGACAAATTTGTACTCTCGGAGACTTTGTCAGGTCCTCGCAAGAGACAGTACCCCAAAAAGAAGGCGGCATTGAGGGGGACTCGAACCCAGGCTCTTCGCTTAGAAGTCCGACACACTAACCACTAAGCCACGGGGCACGGGGTCTCTGTTGCAAACCATTTTTAAAATCAAATGTGGTAGAAGTGATATTGCCAGTATTAACTTATCAAGCATATCGTAAAGGATATATAAAAGTGGCTTACTTATGCCCAATCTGGAAGGCTGTAGATAAGGACCTTCCAACAGTACGGTGTAGAAAGCCTGCGAAAGATTTGCGTAAATGTTTGTAAAAATTTCATTTGTGAATACAAATTCTACACAAATCCATACACTAAAGCGATTTTTATAAGCCATTAATATTGTTCAGTGGTTCAGTCGGTTTGCGTATTTCGACACTAAATTCTTCTTTCCTTTTCCCAAGTAACCGAGCTTCTTTTTACAATCAGAGGCTCATCATAAGTACATGCGTTAGCCTAACACATGCACAAAATACAAGTACTAACTAAAACGTAATCATGTAAATTATTTATGCACATCATCAAAAAAAAAATTAAACAAAACAATCATGATAGTGAAGCACTGGTTCGAAATAAGGTGGAGTGCATATATTAAAGCTTAAGTTTCAAATGTCTGCTTAAAGGGTAAGCCGTAGTTTGTTCTATGAAAGTCAACATGCAGAATTGCATAAGTTCAGAACCACACAGGTAGTGAGATCCACAACGGTAATTTAACTAAATAATATAAAATAAATAAACAGCATAAATTTCGCCCTTCAAGGGATCAAAGGGATACCTTTAAGGGTAGACCCTAAAGGCTAAACGAATGAAATTATGTTGGCTTTCATTCAGTTCTTAGGAATTTCATAATAAGGGGTCCATACTTGTGGAGCATACTCAGGGTGGGGTCGTACGTTGAAATTGTAGAAAGAAATATTCATAACGGGTGATTTTTTTGAGGTTAGGATTTTTATGCATTAGTATTTGACAGATCACGCGGGATTTCAGACATGGTGTCAAAGAAAAAGATGCTCAGTATGCTTTGACATTTCATCATGAGTAGACTTACTAACGAGCAACGCTTGCAAATCATTGAATTTTATTACCAATATCAGTGTTCGGTTCATTCACCGTAACGTGGCGTCTAACAGCATCTTTGAAAAAATACGGTCCAATGATTCCACCAGCGTACAAACCACACCAAACAGTGCGTTTTTCGGGATACATGGGCAGTTCTTGAACGGCTTCTGGTTGCTCTTCACTCCAAATGCGGCAATTTTGCTTATTTACGTAGCCATTCAACCAGAAATGAGCCTCATCGCTGAACAAAATTTGTCGATAAAAAAGCGGATTTTCTGCCAACTTTTCTATGGCACTGATTTTGGTAATAAAATTCAATGATTTGCAAGCGTTGCTCGTTAGTAAGTCTAATCATGATGAAATGTCAAAGCATACTGAGCATCTTTCTCTTTGACACCATGTCTGAAATCCCGCGTGATCTGTCAAATACTAATGCATGAAAATCCTAACCTCAAAAAAATCACCCGTTATAAGGATCATTGAATTCCTTTACCCAGCGTCTTATGAATCCAAGCATAGAGCAATTAAATTAATGTGTTGAATAAATTCCCAGTTGAAAGTAAAATGGACACCCAAATCCTTAAAAATGAAGATGCAACAGGGTTTGTGCTGCGTTATGCATTATACGTTTTCTTAGAGAATGTAATCTTCTGGCAATTTACAGGGTTAAGGGTTTTCTGTACCAAATACTAAAGCTATCAATACCTGCCTACAGGAGAATATGGTCATCGCTAGACTTAATGTTATTAAAAATCCATAGACCAAGGTGGCTTTCTTGATGCGTGCCAGAATGAGCCGCGAAGGAGTAAGGAAGACAATTTCTAAATTTTATCATTTATTAGCTGTACCCGACGCGCGATTCTAGGCCAACAACTAAAATAAATTTAAGAAAAATAATTTTAAAGAAAAATCAGTACACAAATATTCAATTCATTCTAAGCCATTTTATTGATTTTGTTTATTTCGAAAAAATTGTGGCATTACAAAGTTTAGTTTCAATTCGATGTTTATTGAAGTGCTGTGGGATACACAATATTTCTTGTTTTTCCATCTGGTGCGTAGACGAATAAATCAGAAGGTTTTCCGACACGTGAGCAAGCCACATAGAGCTGTCCATGTGAGAAGCATGGATTCTCCAAATTTAATCCACACACTTGTAATGATTGTCCTTATGCTTATGCTTATGCCGAAAGAACGGGTCTCAGCGGCGTGTACTCGAAGATTTTCCAGCCTTGATGCTCATTGCTCGTCTGATTCTGAGGCTCGTTATGCTCTTCTTTTCGTGCTTGAGGTGTAGATCGGCCAATTGCTCGTCGCTTTGGAGGCATAATTATACAGGAACGACGTGATGTTTTTGAATTTATAAGATGTCGCCAAGTCGCCGATGGTATGCGATGCTACCACAAAAAAAACTGCACAGCAAATGCGTTCGGAATGTCAATCAGCAGTCAAATCCTTCACATACACATTCGATGATCTTCGTAAATTCACTGTAGAAAATGAATATAATCAGCTCACGGAAACTACAAATATTCAATCTGATTGAAGTATTTATCTAAATTAATTCAGCTTACGATGAAATGCACAAAATTATTCGAAAAACACTCCCAAATATAAAAAATACGCACAATATTGTCTGTTTAATGTGAGCTAGATATGAATTTCACAATCTACACAAATTCTTATGTCACTCTCGACTCGAAATATCATCTATCGTTTGCTTCTTTTGTTTCAATTCATATCAGCATGAACTGTCACGACAATATATGAATTTCATTAGAATGGCATCATCACATCAAATGCATAGTTTACGATTCTAGAAAAGACATACAGGTAAACAATCATTTTTATTGAGAAAGAGAAAGAGAAAGAGAAAGGGAAGAGAAGAGAAGAGAAGAGAAGAGAAGAGAAGAGAAGAGAAGAGAAGAGAAGAGAAGAGAAGAGAAGAGAAGAGAAGAGAAGAGAAGAGAAGAAAAGAAAAGATAGAGAAGAAGAGAAAGAGAAGAGATAGAAAAGAAAGTTTATAGTTTTATTTTACTTATCGCACCAAAAATATATTTTTCGAACCTATATTTATACGAATTCGTATAGATATCTATTAATCAGTATTGAACTTGATACATGAAAGCGCCATCTGGTGGTAACTTCCATTAATACGAATATCATATTCATCTTACCCATTAAAAATACATCACCATACTGATTTTCATGATAATCTGTTGAACGGGGCAGCCACCTGGTGGCGAGTGGCATCAATGAGCATATCATACAAACCTTCTCCGTGAAAAAAATACATATATATACCAATTTTCATAATAATCGGTCATGAGAGTACTACAGAATATATATAAAATGATTTTACCTGGGTAGGATCCATTCTCAAAGTATGATTTTATTCGAACTCAGAAATAGGAAGGAAAACCAAAAGGTTTTTACTTGAAAAAAATTAATTCGTGACTGTTGGTCAAATGCTTATTAGATGTCAGTGTATTTCATTAAAAAATCTCATAGAAAAAATAGGCATGCGACCCGCATTTACTTGCTCTTAGGTGCCTAATCAATTATTATTTTTAATTAGTTAATTAATTAATTAATTAATTTATTCCTACTTTTCTTAACATAGTTTAACAAAAAACAATGAATTTAAAAGCTATGGCTTTGCCGTCAGCTCGGTTAGCAATTTTTATCTTTATGTTCAAATAATTAATTAAAATATCTTAATGAATTCGGTTATTAATAACATCCTATATTTTCTTTCAAAAATTTATAAAGAGTTTTCCAGTCAAAACCATTCAGGATGTTGATAGTTTCTTGCAACGTTAATGTTCTCTTTCCGAAGTATGACAGGCGTTGTGACGAGAATATGGGACATATGCTAACAAAGTGGAAACAGTCTTCTTTGGATCTCAAATTGCACAAAGAACAGAATTGGTTAACATTTCCATTGTATGGGCTTCCGTTTAGGCTTAAAAGTTCACATCTCACTTTAAATATGAGCGATATTTCTCTAAAGTTTAGCAGGTCGTTAAAGTAGTTATTTTGCAATAGTGTGATGTTAAGTTGTGAATATAGGATTCTACTTTCAGATTCTCGTGCTTTCGCTATAAAACTATCGCGTACAGAGTTTTCACATTGCTGAATAATACGGTATAGCTGTTCTTAAAGAATGTAAAAATTGCCTGGATCCATGGAGAGAACTTCGGCGTAGTTGTTTCCTAAACTTTTCCATCTTGACATCCACCAATCCTCGTTTCTGAACTCATATAGTACCATTTTTTTAGAAGGGCGTTTATCTTAGTAAGATGGCATCTTCACGATGTAATCTGCCTGTAGTTTCAGCGTATATGTAAAAAGTTTAGGAAGACCAGTTTCGAGATATAGTGCATAATTATGCGTTTTCAGTGGTAGATTAAATAGCTTTTTTATGAAATTTCTTTGAAATTTTTCAGTCTCCTCGTATTCGTCAATTCCCCACACCTGAGCAGCGTAACACAGACTAGACTTAACCACGGCATCAAATATTTTATATTTTGTTGAAAGTTCGATCCATTCATTAAAGAATATGTTTCTCCATGAGATATTGATCAGACTTTGCGCACATTTTGATTTATCTGAAAGATGTTTGTTAAAATTAAGAGTACTGTTCAGATTCACTCCCAGATATTTGTACTCATTGGTTACTTCTTATCTAGATCCATTAAAAGATCAATTATAAGTGTTTCGACTTCTTGCTGATTTTGAAAACACCATGACTTTTGATTTGTCTGAGCTAATGACAAGACTCCATTTAAGACAATATTCCGCTAATCGATTAATCATCAGTTGAAGGCTTTCTGGTGATTCTAAAAGTACCACCAGATTATCGGCATACAGGAGGACATTGATGTTTAAATCAGAAATACGGATTCCTCTAGGAAGACAAGCTTTTAATGAAGAGTGAAAACAAAAGTGCACTAAGAAGACATCCTTGTTTAACGCCACTATTCGTCTCGAACCACTCGGAATAGATTGACCTATCCCATACAGCTGCTTTTGACTCGGTGTATAAATCTTTTATTATATTGATGAAGCTCGAAGACAGTCCTAATTGTGAAAGCAAGAGGGCATTTCGATTTATGAGATCAAAGGCTGCCTTGAAATCAACAAAAAGTCCATATACTTTTTTGTTTCTGGCTTGAAACGCTTTAATAATTGAAGTTAGGGAGAAAATATGGTCAACTGTTGAAAATGTTTTTCTGAATCCAGCCTTATACTCCAATAAAATGTTGTAAGTGTTCAGAGTTCCCCCGCTTGCACGTCCTTTCGTATATGTTTTTACTGCTTCATACTAAATTAGCTTAAATCCACCAAAGTACTTTGTAAACGTTTTGAAATTTTCTTTAGTTACATGGGTTTCGTACAAAAAAAATACATCAAAACTCTTAACATAATTAAAAAAGTCTACAAATAAAATTGTATTGCTTAGTCCTGACATAAAATACGATGATTGTGTTTATTTTTTTAAGATCGGATTCAGAAATAGACATTTTGAAGCGAGAAATATTTTCTTCATTCGCTGTATTTGCACATTTGAATTTTGGTATAGTGGAATTGTCGGGAGAAGTTTGGTCAATTTGCTTTTCTGATCGGTCATGTGACACGGTTATCAACACATTTATTTAGGTTTAAAGCTTATTATCTATGAGAGTTGAGTGCTGAAAGTCAAGACGAACAGACGTGTACTCAGAGATTTTAAATTAATTATCGAACTATCGAACCATTTTGACGGCTAAGGCCGCAAAATACAACCAAAAATTTTCTTACGTATTTATATAATATAGTGAAAGTTACCTTTTGAACTAAAAATTTGTGATAAAACAGAAAAACACTTCCCAGCATTTATGCTGGGGCCCATGAATGGTGCTTCTAGTGGTGCATTAAATAACACACGTGGATTACTTGACACTTCAATAACGTCAAATGTACTACTCTTAAATCAAAGAGTTACTACAGACTCTTGTAAAACATTAGAAGCTGGTAAGCCTCTCTTCAATATGAACTCTATACAATCTAAAAAAGATGATTCAATTGATGAATCTATGGAAATTGGCATCGGAGGGGGTAACCCTCAATGGTCGACTGTCATAAGTAAACTGAAACGCTCCGCCAATAGCTTTCAATCAAATTCTGAGAAAAGAATAAAACACTTAACCGGTGAGTCACCTTCTACATCTCACTCGCAACAACCAAACATATCGAACAATAAATATGCTCCTTTAGCTGAATCTGCAGAAAATTATATTCCGCCATTGATTTCAAACAATAAATCAAGAGAGAAAAATACTCAAATAATCAATATTAAAACTAATTCAACTTCAACTCAGCGCGAAGCCGGACCTTCTCTTCAATCAACAGATCTTGATAACTCTTTAATTAAAAATATAAATAAAATACCTTTTTGTCCACCTATATTTATTTTTGGCGCAAATTGTGAACTTATTAGTGATCTTATTCAACTTGCTGCAACTGAATGTAATATTCCTAATTTGACCCATAAATTTGTTAATATTGGATATAGAAAGACGAAGGTTTATGTGAATAATTCAGCTGTTCACAAATTAATTATAGATCGCTTGCGGGATACAGGTATCGGGGCATTTTCATTCTCTCCTAAAGACACGAAGAAGGCTTCTATTTTGTTGAAGGGCCTCGATGGAGACACTCCTATAGAAAAAATAAAAAAAGCTTTGGAAGAAGTTGTTCCAAATATTAAGATAAGTAAGATAGCACCTTTTTCTACATCACGCTCTAAAGAGTTAAATTTAAAATTAAATATGTTTTTCGTACAACTTGAAGTTGGGGAATCAATTAAAGATCTAACTTGTGTGAGATATTTACTCTTCCAAAGGGTTTATTGGGAAAAAAAAATCAAGCGGGCAGTTACTCGTTGCTTTAGGTGTCAGCGTTTCGGACATTCTGGGGAATGTTGTGCTTATGTAATGAGATGTGTAGTTTGTGGGGAATCCCATGATTCTACTGAGTGCATTAAAGCCTCTAAGGAGCGTAGAGAAAGAAATGAGGAAATACCTCCAGCTAAGTGTGTTAATTGCGATGAGATAGGACATGCAGCTAGTTACCAGGGATGCCCTGCATATCTAAAATATAAAGAAAATAAACTTTTGTCCACACAAAATGCTAGACAAAATGCAAATAATACTAGAGCTTTCGTAGAAGATTCAATTTATAATTTTACGAATCCTAATATCTCTTTCGCTCAAAAGGCAAAAAGCTACATGTGCCAAACGAATCCTCATAGGCAAGTTCTTAATAATAGTCAACCATTGTTAGCTAACCATGAAAATATAGCAAAAGGAGATTTGAACGGATTTTTAAATGAAGCCAAAAATCTTTTCAATATATCGTTTAAGGATCTTTTGGTCAAAATAAGACAGTTTTGGCCAACATATCAACAATTACAAAGTAAGGAGGAAAAAATGTTTTCTTACCTTAACTTTGTAGCCTCGATTGTAACATAATGATGGAAAATTTCAGTTTAAAAATAATATCGATAAATTTTAACTCTATAATTTCAAATGCAAAAAGAGTCGCGCTTTTAGACATACTAAAAAATAAAAAACCGCAAATATGTTTCTTATCTGAAACGTGCTTATCTGCAAGACACAAACCATCGTTTGAAGGTTTTCATATTATTAGAAACGATTCAGGTAGAGGAACGGCAGTACTTTTGGACAAAACTTACAAGTTCAGATCAGTTCCTTTCCAAAGCAATAAATTCTCAGTTTGCTTGGCATCTATTTCTTCACAGAATTACAATGGTTCAAATCTACGCTTAATAGTTGGTAGTATTTATATACCATCAAATGCTGGTAGTAGCTTATCCTGTGAACTAGATAGACTTTATTCTCTTATGAGTAGTTTTGATGCAGCTTTAATTGGAGGTGACTTTAATGCACGACATACTGCATGGGGTGACAGCGTTTGTAATAATAATGGAAATCTTTTTAACAAATGGTTTTATAATGGTCCCTGTTTGAATATGGACATAGTTCCTTCTGATGGTCCAACGTACCCAAGATCGTCTTCATATTTAGACTTTTTTCTTAAATCCTCAACACTAAGCTTTGCTAACAATTTTATAAGCCCCTCAAGCAAACAAACATGTAAAACTTTTCCGGTTGTTTCGGATCACTTTGGAATCATTTTAGAAATAAAAATTAGAAACTTTTTCCCAATATCAGAGCCTCCAGACACATACAGGAGCTTTAAAAACACCGATTGGGATGCCTTTAGACTTAGGCTTCATTGCAAAATATTGTCATTCATCATTCCCGCTGAAAGAAACTTGTCAAATAACGAAATAGATTCGTTTATAGATCAATTAAATATGATTATTACATCAACTGTTGAATCGCACTCAGTTGTTCTCTATCCTCAAAATAAAAAATTTCATTCTATCTCTGACAGAACCAAAAAGCTTATTGATCTGCGAAGTGTCTGGTTAAAAGAACTAAAAAAAATTTACCATCGATATTTAAATAGAATAAATCCTGAATATCTTCAACTTCTCTCCAAGATTCAATGCCTGAGTAAAATTATAAGGGATAATGTCAATATAGATTTAAATAATGCATTTCAATCAAGACTTATGAAAATTAAACCTTCACCTTTTGCATTTAAGGAAATTGATAAGATAACAGGACGAAAATATTTTGGTACGGATATTTCAAAAGACATTCTTACATACAACGGACAAAATTTGAATGACATTCAAACCAAATTAGATGCGTTCAAAAATTTTTACTCTTCAGTTTACTCTGGCCTTGAGAACCCCCCAAATCGAAATTTTGAAAATGAAGTTTCAGTAGTCATAAATGAATTCAAATCAGTTCAGCTCGGTCAAAATTTAACAAATTTTTCTCTTTCGAATGAAGCAACAAGTCCTAGTTTATCGATATTTACAACACCCGAAAAAGTAAGAGCATTCAGAGTTGCTTTGAACAACAAAAAATCAGCTGGTAATGATCAGATATCTAATTTTATTTTGAGAAAATGTCCTTCCTCCTTGGATATGGTTTTGGCTTTGATATTTAACCATTGTATTAACAACGGTTACTTTCCTCGTGCTTGGAAGGAAGCAATTATCATACCTATAGCAAAAACCAAAGCTGCAAGAGATATCTCAAAATTTCGGCCAATCTCATTACTTTCTAATATTGGAAAGCTTTTTGAAAAAGTCCTTTCAGATCATTTGAATAGCTTCACTGAAGAAGCTAATATTGTTCCAAACAACCAATTTGGTTTCAGAAAAGGATGCTCAACTGAGCATGCATTACTCGTTATTCAAAATAAGGTAATCAAAAATTTAAGGAATAAGAACTGCACAGTGAGCTTGGATATAGACCTCGAAAAAGCTTTCGATTCGATATGGCACGATGGACTAATATTTAAGCCTATAAAGTTAAGATACCCTGTCTGGCTTATAAAAATGATATATAGTTTTCTCACAAGTCGTACTACATCAATATCAATAAAATCTGAAAAATCGGAACCTTTTTCTATACTCTCGGGTGTCCCGCAGGGATCAATCCTTGGACCTTTCTTATTTAATATTTACCTCCAGGACTTCCCTCTTTCATATCCTATAACAGAAGAACCAGGATCAATTCACTATGCCGATGATACCACTATATTAGCTAGCGATCTACGGCCAAGTTTTGCATTAGAAAAAATAAAACGAACCCTCCCACATGTTGAAAGTTATTTTAAAAAATGGAGACTAAAAATAAACACCGATAAATGTGGACTAACATGCTTTAGAAACTCCAGTGGTAAAGGACATTACCTAGCGGTCAAAGAAAGTAAAGCACTTTCTTTGAAAATAAATGAAAAGCCAATAACATTACGAGATGAAACAAAGTACTTAGGTTTAAACTTTCACAATAGATTTTTATTTAACAAACACGCAAGAACAGTTTTAAATAAAGCCAAAATGGTCTCAGTGATGTTGAAGCCATTACTAAACTCAAAGCAAGTGTCGAGTAAAACAAAAACTCTTATGTATAAAACCTTAATAAGACCAATACTTTCCTATGGTTTCCCTATTTGGTTTTCAATTTCACCTTCTGTCGCCAAGGAAATGGAAACTTTCGAAAGAAAAATCTTGAGATTTTGTTGTGGAAAATTTAGAAAACCTGACAAAAAATACTACTCTAATAAAATCCTATATGAAACAACAAACATAACACCCCTGATGGTCTATCAAATCGAACTACTTTTAATAAAAATGGAACGAATCAGCTTACACCCCAATCCACTAGTTAGATCTTTACCTGATTCTCATACAAATCTGAGTTTAAATGAAAACTATTATTTATCACCATTCAACCTGCTGAATGAACAATCTATACTTCTATTGAGACCAGGTACAAGTAGAACCCTCTCCGTACCATTTTATGAAAATGCATCGTCACTAAATTTTAGGGGATGATATTGATTAAAATATATATATACTCACATAAACCTTTGTTTACAACGCACCAGTTTTGGGTATTCTTTAGATAATATAAAAATTTATATTTTCTTTAAGAGTATCTAAAGCTTGTGCTTCCTGTGTATGTATGGTTTAGATAATTAATTCATGCTTTGTAAATAGATAAGGTTATCCTTCCTAGTTTTAATTAAGTTTTAAGTTTTTAGTTTTAAGTTCTAGTCATAAGTTTAAAAGCTCTAAAGGCAAAGTTGAGATCGTACGCCGGGAGCAAGTGTACACTTAAATATTAATTTAATTAATTTCATAATGAACTTAATGATTGAAATGTTGAAAACATTTACTTAAATATAGTTGATTAAGTCAGACATATCTTTAAGTCGACCAAAATGTTAAATCTAGTTTTTAAGAAAAAAAAAAATTGTATTGATTTATAAATGCCTCAATAAAAAAAAAAAAAAAAAAAAAAAAAAAAAAGCTTATTATCTATTGTTACCTGATCAGTCACAACTTTGAAAAGATAATAAAGACTTGAGAATCTTCACAGATAAGGATTTATGTTTTTTTTGAGTGAAATACTATTTAATTTAAATAAAATAAATTGCACGTTCTTGCTCTTATGTGCGGGTACAGCTTGGAATAAAATTTGAAAAATTTAAGGGAACTTCAAAGATTATATTCGATTTTTTAACAACTTTTTTTAAAAACTTAAAAAAAATAATTCAAGAATACAAATTTAAACACAAAAATAACGTACATTTAAAAAAAATCACTTACCCGTTTTCAAAATATTGATTTTTCAAAAAAAAATAATACAAAAAAAAAGTTTTTGAAAAAAAATTAATGCAAAATTACTCAGGCTACCTACATCTTCTTGAATATCAATTTTGATTGTAATCGGATCACCAGTTTTCGAAAAAGTAAAAAAAACCGGTCCTCCCATAGGAGGTACCGTTATTAGCCCACCATATTAATTTTTTTTTCACCAAAATATAATGCATACCTACAGTAGTACACTGATTTTTTTTTTTAATTCTTGGAGCCGTTTTCGAGAAAAATAAGCTTTTACATAAAGGTTATATGACAAGTACCGTTAATTTTTGAGCTAAAAAAAAATTTTAAAAATTCCTCTGTAGAATGTCAAAATAACCTTCAGGCGTTCCGATTCTATAAAGTTTCAAAACCACAATACTTAACGGTTTTTTGTAAAAATTAAGTATGCCACATCACGTCTTAAATAACAAAGAATCTATGAAAATAGTATTTCGAACATTGTAGGACGGATTTAATAAGATCCTGTTTTTTTATTTTTAGTTTCTTCTGGTATGCAGTTTTTTAGAGTTTATTTATATAAATCATTATAAAATTTAGGATATTTTTTTAGGTTAGTTTTTAAAATATTAAATTTACAAAAAAAAATCGAACATTTATTATATGTAGGCAAAAAAAATATTCAAAAATGTTCTAATAATAAAAATGTAATGAGCCGTTACCGAGAAACTTGAAAACTAAAAAACATTATATGAAAGGTACGGGTTTATAATCTTTTCCGGTAAATTTGGTTTAAAAAAAAATTCTAAAAAATTTTCATCAAAATCGTTGCAGCTGTTTTCTAGAAAATAAAGCTTTTCCTTTACAGTTATATGGCAGGTACCGTTATATTTAGTCCTAAAAATAAAATTTCAATTTCCCCTCTGAGTAATGCCAAAAGAGTCACACATGCCAAATTTGAAGGTGATCGTTTAAGCCGTTTAGGCTGCAGCTAGTTATGCATACAGACGGACAGACTGACAGTCTTTTAGGCTTCTCTATGATCGTAATGTCATGTTTGATTCTTATCTCAATTTGTTTTTATTCACGAATCCTAAACTTGCCTTATAGTATCTATAATCGCAAGTTAAAAGGTTTTTAGTTCTTCCCAAATCTTTCGGGGAACATTTTTAAATTTTCATTTGCTTTACGAAGGCACAAAAAATAGCCAAATCTTTCCTTGAAATTTTTTTGTGCCAACAAATTATACGCAAATTGCCATAAATCTATTTGTATACTCTATCAGACGATTTGTGCATTTACACAAATTCGACTTGTGTATGCAATATATTGTGTTTCAGACGGTTTGTGTACTTTTTTGACAGGAATACACAAATATTTCTGTATACACAAATCGTCCGATCTAACCCTAAAAGATACTGGTGAAGCTTCAAGTTTTATGAGAACAAACAGTTTAAAAAAAAGCGACTGTCGCTTTTGCGTAGCATTCAAGATTGGATATTGTAATAATTCATTTTTATGTGAGTTTGATCCTTCCTATAAGATGATATAATAAAGTACCTATAAATAAAAATGCTAGGCTTAGAAAACAGAAAATCATTCAAAGGCAAAAACTCAAACCAGACCTCGACCGATGCCCTTGGTCAAAGGTTAGCATTGACATTGAAAAATCATAACTAGCTGACCTGGAAAACGTTATTCTGCCATACAAATTATTTCTAGTGATTTGGCCAAAATGAGTGAGTAGTAAATTGGTCTATTCACTTTACGTAGATATAACTTGAAATGCCGTTGACATTAGCCAACAAAAATTGTTGTCCATAGAAGCACTTAGTCTGTTTGGATTGATTGTGTATAAATAAAATAAATTTATTGGCGCGACAGCTCCTTAAGGAGCCAAGGCGTAGTGACTTATACTCTCAACCATTCCTGTGTGTGTGTTGTTAATCTGCAAGAATGGAAGGGACCTACAGTTTACAGCCGAGTCCGAACGGCTACATGAGATGCACTTTTTCGATTGATTTTACCCTTGAAGGTTTTTTGTCAGTTCCCCACAAGAGGCAGTACCCCGGAAAAGAAGGTGGCTATGAGCTGGATTCGAACCCAGGCTCATTCGCTTAGCAGTCCGACAAACTAACCACAAAGCCATGGAGCACTACGGATTGATTGTGTATACCTACTTGGCCCAAAGTGTTCGTAGTCCGGTAAAAAATAGACATTGAAGGGTACAAAACTTCGCATAGAGCATTATTTATAAAATATCATGAGACGCGATAGTACTATAGCAATGTATATACAATGGTCCCATGATAGTACAATGAAAAAAGTAAGAAATAGATGTATTTCATTTCTGTGAGTATTAATTGCTCGAAGAAAAAAGAAACTTTTATTAGTTTTCAGCAAAAAAAATAACGCCATAACATTAGGTTTGTTCGATGTTCCCCGCCCCAGTGCGCACTGGGGAATGTCAGTGCATTTCGTTTAGCTGTCAAAAAACTGTGTTTCTGCTCGGGGTTTGATTTAACATCGAACAGCTCAGTGCAACAGTTTTAATTTTTTGACATTTCATGTATGTATTAATTTTCTTTACAAAGTCTACAGGTTTTCCATTTCCATCAGATAGAGTATATCTCGGCATTTTATCTAAAATCACAAAATAACCTACAAAATATCTTATATTTACCAGATATTGCACTCCAAATTTGTAAAATAAAATTTCTTTTAAACTTCTACCACCAAGCACCAACAGCTGATTTGAATTTTGACAGCACTGATTTCTTACACCGACCAAAAACCTGGGGCGTGAGAGTATGCACTCAGTGCGTGCTCGGGGTTGACATCGAACACAGTGCAAAAACACTGGGGCGAAAAAAGTGTCACATAAAACACCTCAGTGCGAATCCAGTGTACACCAGTGCGCCCTAGGGCAGACATCGAACAAAGCTATTATATTCCTTTAAAAGTATGATTTTTTGATAAGCACGGTTAACAGTTAACATTGTAATACGTACTTACATATATAAAGTTTAGAACCACAGTTCACATTTGATAGAGGGTCGAAGGGATGGCAAACATACTTGAGGCGGAGATGAACTTACATATAATATAGCCTAACATCATCAACGTTCAACAACAAGTCAAATGAATCCTTGTCATTCAAACTGCACCCACTTTTTTGTTTTATTAAAACTTATTCATTTAATTATTCTTTATTTTGTTTTTACTTGCGCTGACGATAAATAAAGGCGAACTGTCAAATGTTCAGAAGTTATCTACACCTTAATTTTTTGAATTTGAATTTTAGTGGAGCTAACGCTCAATCTATGAGCTTAATACAAGCTTAACTTAGACTTTACTAAAGTAAAAACTAATTAAACTAACTTAAGTTATAAGGAGAAAAGATGATGTAAGAGGTGGGCTTTAAGACCAAGATCCAAGACTTGAAACGTTGAAATCGAAAAGAGGAGAGATCGAATTGATTTTACTCAACATGCAAGTAAAAGGTTCATTGAGACCATAGGAAGTACGATGGGGAGGAAGGCAATAAAGACGCGATGATCTTATGTTGCGTGGGTTAGTGTTGAACAAGATGAGATCAAAAAGATGCGAACAGTCAGTGGCAGCTGTAAGAAGCCGATGAATGAAATTGATGCCAAACACATTCCTAGGGACTTCTGGGGGTGTAAATTAATAATTTTGAGTTGGTCAAGGTGGGGTGCCAGAGATGAAAAGTTTTTAGAGTCATAAAGACCCCGGAGAGCAAAGAGCAGAAAACGACGTTGAACGCAGGGATAAAAATAAATTTATTATTTATTGACCGCAAGTTTTCGATAAATTAATAAACACACAAAAAGGTTTCGTTCTAAAGATTTATGTATTTATAAACTAATTTTATCAAACGCATTTCGAGTTCATAATTGTGTGCTCATCTTCAGCGAGCGCTTAGTAGACACTAAATTTGAAAAAGAAAGGAGATAAAACAAAATACAAAAAGTTGGAAAGAGTCTAACAATAGCGAGAATGACAATTTAACTTATAAAGACATGGTCTTACACTTGTATATATTTAAAAAGAGACTATTTGTATTGCACCAATTCCAAAATCTATAAAGATCTTCTTGAAGAAGTTCACAATCAACGATTGAGTCAATTTTTCGAAAAATGTTCAACTCATCGGTATAAATTAAAGACATAGAGACATAAAAGAGAAGGAAGATCATTAATAAACAAGACAAATAACAACGGACCAAAGTGACTTCCCTGTGGCACACCTGAATTGACTCTAAAACATTTAAAACGTTACAGTTTTAAAAACAACACTATATAATCTATCCTTAAGATGTGAGCATATCCAAAAAACAAAACGATCATTAATCCAATAGTTTGTGGAGCAGTATTCCGTGATTCAATTTGTCGAACGCCTTACTGAAGTCAGTGAAAACACAATCTACTTGTTGAAACTTTTTGAATGAATCAATACAGAACGTCGTGAATTGTAATAAATTTGTAACCGTAGATTTGTTTTACGAAACCATGTTGGTTTTCACCTATAACAGAGGTTTTTTTAAAAATTGAATTCGTGCTGATCCTTATAAATATTAGATGAACAACAAATATTTAAGCTAAGTGAAATAGATAAAGTAGGACGGTGACGATCTTCCTCTACAAGCTTTGTGTTGCATAAAAATAAATCAGCATCAGAATTGATATACCAAGTCCGAGGTCTTACCCAATAGGTTTTTGATGCCGTTTAATTGATAAAGCCCAACAGAGGCCATTCCATCGATAATAAGGAATTCATTATCACTTGTCGCGTTGACGGGTAGAAATACATCACATTCAGTGACTTAGTCCATTTCAGGTTTGGTAGATTGAAGTCTCCGATTATTATAAACTCATCTTTATCACCAATTTGCTCATGAATAGTTTCCAAGCACTCAATAATCTTGTTATAAATATCGTTATTCGAAGAAGGTAACAACACATATAGTTATGGTCAAAACAATAAGACCAGTGAAGATACCTTAACAATTTTCTTTCTCTCTTTTGGAAATAAAAAAAGTAATGCTCTTTTCTTGGGCTTTGTCACCGTTGATAATGGTAGTTTCTTGAAAGAAATGAATATAATGATTAAAAAGATCATAACATGAAAATACTTAACCAAACTTCAAGAAACTCCCGTGACGTGTGGAAAAATTAATAAGACCAGGTAACTTTTTTTTATTTTTCGGTTTCAGGGAATATGATTTCAGTTAAACTTATTTAATGCAGTTAATTACTAAAAGAATAAATAAAATCAAATTAATCATTTAAGAACAAATAATCAAAAGTAAAAAAAATAAGACATAGGTCGTGGAGTACATTGTTCAGCAACCATGAGGGAATTGAACCGTTAACTTGCACGGGAGGGAAATTCGCAGCGAGAGATGTCAAAAATTATTGGAAGATCCAAAAAATGTGTTTACAATGCCTTACAGCCCCCGAAAACCGACGGAAAAACAGGTCGACCACGAAAAACGTCAACGAGAAATGACATCCAAATCACATTTTTGTCCAAGAGAGACCCATTTAAGTCTGTTGGAGACATTACACTGGATCTTGACCTGCCCATCTCTGCTAGAACAATCCGAAGATGACTCGAAGAACAACATCTCTTCGGAAGAAGTCCAAGGGAATTAGGGAAATACGACTTCTTAACACCGAAAAATTCGAATTCGATTCGCAAGAGCACCTAACATGGATAGGCCCAGAAAATTAAAAAAAAAGTGGCGCAAAATTCTGTGGTCTTTATTTATTAATGAATTGATTCAGTTTTAATTACATTAAAGAATAAAAAGAAAAATTAAAAGATTTAGTTGAAAAAATACATAAAATATAAGTTTTCACTTTCAATTAATAACTAAAAAAAATGGTCATATTGTTTTGTCCGTAACTATATATTACACTGAATTTTTATTCTCAAACACTAAATTTCTAGTTTGGAATCCAAAAAAATCATCGACAAGAGTACAGAAGAGATGGTTACGAACAGCTATCAACAAACCTCCGCTCCGCCAACAGTTGTAGTAGAGTCGGAATGGCGATCACGGCGGAACATTTGAAAGCTGGAATCAAATATCTCTGCTTCCAGAAGAGATGAGATTGAGATTCATAATAATAATAATAACATCATGGGTAGGGTTGTTAATGTAGACCTTATAGGTCTTTGTCCGAAGGTCATTTACGTTTTGATAATAAATTAGTAATTTTTGTAGCTGCTCTGATTGAGGGATGGCATTGTCAGGTGTTGTGGAAAATGGTGAAAAGTTTTCCTTGATGTTCTGCTTTGAAACTCATGTAAAATGATTCCTTTTGGACAAAACGATTTAATATAATTTTTTTATGTCGAGAGCATTCGTTGGGGGCTCAAGCTTCGAAATAAAAATAGTTTTTTGACTCTCCACAATTTTTAATCCAGATTCTAAAGGTGATGTAATTTTTTTTCTATGATCGGAGATAAGTTACGAGATGTGTGGGCAGGAGGAGAAAATGGATTGTTAGAATGATGGTCAGTCAGTAGCGATGTTAAAGTTGTTTTTGATGTTGAAGCTGTAGGATGCTCCGATGAGAAAGGTGATATAACCGTTAATACAGTATTGAGTTGAACCGATTCAACTTAAGGTTAATTCATTCCAGCTGGTTGTTGAGTTAATGCAGGTTGAGTCAGTGAAAGAGAAAGAAGGATTGGAGCCTCAGAAGATGAAGGAAGCTGAGGTGGGGTATCAAGACCGGAATTATTGGATTTTTTTTGAAGGGATTGGCAATGTCAAATCAAGTTCATCACCTTTACGTTTTTGACATTGGGTGCCAACAGGGGCATTTTGAGATTTAAGGACACTTCTTGTTTACTTACGTTTTAAGATTGAGTTATGAGATAACTTCAATTGTGTCATTGAGTAAAAGTAATTGATTTCTGAAGATGATAAGATCTGAGGGGAGGCTTTTTACTTTTTCGAGAAAACGTAATGGCTCGCATTTGGCAATGTTAAGTTCGAGAAAATTCTTACTGCACCAATTGACAAATGAATTGAGATCATTTGGAAGAAGGAGAGAATCATGACCAAAGAAGATCACCTTGAAAATTTTAGCATCATCAGCATAAAGGGGGATAGAATATGATTGAATTATCTTTTCTACATCATTAATGGCAACGATAAACAACATAGTTCTACCTTGGGGTATCAAGATACGAGGATATCCATTTAAGAAGGTTGGGACTGAAACCGAGAAAGAAAAGCTTGAAAAGAATTAAACTATGGGAGATTTTGTCGAAAGCCTTGCTTAAATCTAACTTAGAAACTTGATTTTTAGGACCTTTTTATGGATAGGTGTGATAGTGGATATTTTCCAAAAGTCGGAAAAAAATCCGACTGAACAAGTTTGTAATGAGAAGGACCAAACTCGAGCAAATGTTTTTAAGTTAAATGGCGGTATACCTTCGGGAGCAGGAGTATACTCAACTTTAATTTCATGAAGGTCTAATTAAGTATCAAGATAATTCATATTCATATTATATAGTAAGGAGGAAGGTAGAACAAATATTATATAACAGGATATAAGTGTTTTGTTGCAAATGACTGTTCAAAGTAGCTAGCAAATAAATTGGTGATGGTTGATGGATCATTGGATGATTGGTTGTAGTAGGGAAGAGAAGGAAGGAAACCATCGTTTTTCTTTTTATAGTTAATAAACTTATAAAACGATTTAGGATCCGTGATTAAATTTGCGTGAGTTGTGGATGCAAAGTTGTTGTAGAGTGATTCATATAAATTTGTAAAACACTCCCAGGTAGTCGGAGTAATCGAAAATTGAACGGGAGCGAAGATATTTAACCTAAAGTTTATTTCTCCTATTTCGTAGTTCACCTAGTTTATGATTTAACCAGAGAGGTGTAGTTGAAAAGGACCTATAACGTGAAAGGGGAACATTAAGATCGATGCATAACTGCACTTTCTCATAAAACAAACTAGTAGAGTGGTTGTGCATAGATATTGTTAGGAGCGATAAAATTTATCAGAGTCTGATCGTACTCTTTGAAGGTATGAAATTCTTTTAGAATTAAGAAACGACGAAAAGGCGAAGAGATCTTTATAGATTCGTTTTGAGGATATGTTCAGAAGCTCGTGGTATTCGTCGTATGTCTGCTTTAATAGTACCGGATCGGAGGGCAGGCCTTCCTCATAAGGGTTGTACTGACAATTTACTATCTAAATTTTAATGTCAAGTTAAATGACTATGATTTTGCGCCTATATTTGTAATCTAAAACAAAATATTTTTATTTTATTGTATTTTATTTTTAGATGAAAAATTAGATTTTTTTAATTCTTTTATATTATTATTATTATATTATTTAATTTATTTTTTTATTTTATATAGCAATGATAAATTAGATTTTTTAAAAGAAAACTTAAATTATTTCATTTCTGCATTAATTACAACAACATATATTTTTAACTAAAATAAAATCGTAAATTTGAGCACCCATGGCTTGTTGTCATCACTTTTAAATAGCCATTCTTTTCAAACTTAAATACATGTTTACTTGCGATTAGATACACATGTCACGATTACAGCAGTTGTACATAACATTGCAATTGACTGAAACGATGAACATTTTGAGAACAGAAATATAGGTTATAGGTACTATAATGTATGTAAGTTATGCATTCGTGCAGAAACATGAAATTACGATGATAGAGAAACATATTTGAGTTACTGGTAAAATTCTGTGCGTCTGTCTGTATATGTCTGTATGTATGTATGTACATACTTTGGACTACAGCTGGTTGGGCCAGTCGTCTTCAAATTCGAAACGTAGGGGGTTTTAACATTCTACAGAGTATTTTTTTTAAATTTTGTTAGCTCAAATATTAACGGTATCTGTCATATAACCGTTAAGTAAAAGCCTATTTTTATCGAAAACGCCTCAAAGTTTTTTTTTTTTTGAAAAAAATCAGTGTACAATTTTAGGTGTGGAATATATTTTGGTGAAAAAAAATTGAGAAATTAAGCTTAAAAACGGAACCTCCGGTAGGACCGTTTTTTTATTCAACTTTCTCGAAAACTGGTTATCCGATCACATTCAAAATTGATATTCAGGAAGATATAGGTAGCCTAAGTATTTCACTTTAATATATTTTCGATTTTTTTTTGTAGTTTTAATATTTTTTTTGAAAACGGGTAGGTATTTTTTTCAAATTTTGTTTTTAAATGTAGGTAAGCTAAATAACTTAAGTGCTTAAGTTTGCATTCATGAATTTTTTTTTTTAAATTTTTTTCTTCAGTTAAGAAAAATCCGTTTTATAAACCGTTCCTAAGATTTTGAAAAAATCAAACTATTTCATATTTTTGAAATGAATAAAATGACGTTTGAATTTTTCCACTCAAAAGTATTTTATATACTTTTCAGTCAGTGTAATGTATTTTGTACAAAATCGTCCCTAACCCCTATCTACTTCTTTTGCTTATTGTTTTGGGAACCAATCAGAATAAACCCACATTTATTATTATAGTCAAGCAATATTAATATAGATAGAAAAAGCTTACTTAGGGTAATGACCATATACATATAATAAAATTGAAGCAGTTTCGGCTGTGCGCGTATCACAACGAATTTGAACAAATCTTTTTTTAATAAATAGGAAATTACCTCCAGTAACATAATATGACACATGTTTTTAAATAAATGAACTAAATGTTTTTAAATTGGCCCAAGCATGAACGGTGAGCTCATCAGTTAGAACCGTTCAAGCTCTTCTAAGACGCACAATATGTCGATGATTACCGACGACTCTATAAAATCCATTGCATAAATCAATGGTGAATTATAATCTTTAGGGAACTTTTCACAGTCTCCGACTAGCTCTCGTGCTATACGCATCTCTGTTTATTCGGCTGCTTTCTTTGTACTTAGTGCAATAACAAAAAAAAAACCTTTTCATTTAAAACAAACATTTATTTTCCTTCTCTCTCACTCTTTCTCATTTAAGTGCGCATCTCTTACCTACCGCGTGTGTAGTGATTTTCCATAAAAGCACATGGGCTTAGGCCCGAAAATGAAACCTGGGTGCCGTTTTGGCGGACTTTCTGAAGTCTCGCTATCGGAACCCAAACCAAAAAAAAACAGAAAAACCTATTCTCCCATTGAAGACTTCCCTGAACTCCCTACAAAAACCAATTCCAAAAATCCAAAGTTTATCGTTATCGCCCCATCAGATGAAAAAAAACCTCTTTCCTCAGTCAGTATTTTTGCACTCAGAAAAGCAATAGACGCTATCAGTACAGAATACGAGCAAATTTCTCAATTAAGAGATGGTAATATTCTAATCCTAACCAAAAATATAAAAATTGCCGACAAATTTATTGCCATCAAAAATCTTTCAGGATTATGCGATGTATCGATCACGATGCACAATCAACTTAATTCCTCGAAAGGTATTGTATACGCCCCATGCCTCATAAGTGTCTCTGAATCTGAAATAGTGTCTGAAATGAAGTCACAAAACGTCACTGAAATATACAAATTCACTAAAACTGTTGACAATATATCCAAACCTACAGGATTAATGCTCTTTACCTTCGATACTTTCCAACCACCTGAAACCGTAGAAATTGGTTGGTACAAAACAAAAGTGTCTGAGTACTTCCCTAATCCCATGCGGTGCAGGAGTTGTCAACTTCTCGGACATACCAAAACAAAATGCAACAATAGCCCATTATGCCCCGCGTGCAGCCTTCCACCTCATTCCGATACTGATTGTACCAGAATAATGTGTGCAAACTGCCTCTCCGACCACTCATCTGATTCTAAAAACTGCCCAAAATTTATTCAGTTGAAAGAAATTTTAAAAATAAAAACAAAAAAAAAGTGCACTATGGCTGACGCCAAACGCCTGTATAAAGAACAAAACCCCACAGTACCAAATTTAAATCAAAATTCGTTTGCTTATGTAGCAAATTCATCTAGATTACCTCCTAAAAACGCAAATTCATCCCAAGCTCCACGTAATAATGGCACCATTGCCACTCCCATTTCTCCTCCCACAACCTCAAAAGACATTAACACGGAAACACCGCTAGAAAAATCAGTACCAACTCCAGCAACACTCTCTGTTTCCTCCCCAACCAACAATGAAAACTCCAAACGATTAAATTCAAACGTAAATCTTACTCAAACAATAACCAAATCCTCAGATACTAATCAAAACCCCAATTCAAACCTCATAATCTCTCATATCAATACCGAAACTAATCTGACTCCAAACTCTTCAAACTCTCAAACTAGTATCCAGAACCCTTTTATTAATACACAAAAAAAATTACCATTAACCTCAGAAAACTCTCAAAATAATATTCAAAACTCTCATATTAACACACAAACAAACTTGACAACAAACCATTCAAACTCTCAAACTTACTCTACTAACTCACCTATTTCACAAACAACTCAAAATCTTATTAAATCTAAAAACTATTTTATTCACAACTCCGATACGGAAGATGATGAATCTATATAAACAACACAACAGTATCCCCAACCCAGACTCTGCTGCCTTAAGGTTGAGTCACCCAGGCTTCTTAGGAAGCCTCGGTGCCTCAACTTTTAGACAGCAGAGTCATGCAACCTACCACCCTCAAACTACAACCAACACAATTTTAGAACTTCCAAACTATTTTACAGCTCTCCAGTGGAATATGCAAGGTTATATTAATAACTTCGACGAGCTCAATATTCTGATCAAAAAAAGATCGCCATGTGCTTTATCTCTTCAAGAGACACATTGTGCGTTTCAATCTACTCCAATTATTCCGAAATCTTATTCGGGTTATTTTCTCAACTTTCCTCAAAATTTAACCGGAAAACAAGGCATAGCTCTTCTTATCAAAAAGAACATACCCCATGTGCAAATCAATATCAACTCAAACATTTTAACACTTGCTGTACAAGTTAATTTGGCGATTAAATTTACTATCGTCTCTTTTTACATATTACCCAAACAAACTTTTTCTCAATCTGATCTTGCAAACATTATACAACAGATACAAACACCTATCCTTTTATGTGGTGATGTTAACTCGTGGAGCGTTCTTTGGGGCTCACCCGTTTCGAACCACCGGGGCAATATTATCGAAGAATTCTTATTTTATTCGGATCTAATGCTTCTAAACGACGGATCGCCAACACACTTTTCAACACACAACACTTTTACACATATCGACATATCATGCTGCTCACCCACCCTTTTTCCATTAACGTTATGGAACGTCTTAGAAGACCTACATAATAGTGACCACTTTCCTATTATAATCCAGCTACAAACTAGCCCAAACAAGTCCAAATTTTATCCAAACCCAAAGTTCAAAATCGACTTGGCTGATTGGGACCGTTACCAAGCTATAACCAAAAAGTACTTAGATAAAAAACCCCCATCTTCAAATATAAACAAAGAAGCCGCGATTTTACAAAAATCAATTCGTTACGCAGCCAACATTTCAATTCCGCAAAATGGTCACACACCCACCACCAGAACGGTTCCCTGGTGGAATCCTGTTCTCAAGGAACTGAGAGATAGAAAAATGAGACTTTGGAGACTTTTTAAAAAGCGCCCTCTAATTCCTAACCTTATAGCTTATAAAAAATCAAACGCTTTATTTAGAAAAGAAATGAAAAAAAGCAAAGCTAAATCACTGGAAGAATTTACATCAACAATTAATCCAAACTCTTCCGTCGCCAAAATGTGGCATAATATTCGGTGCCTCACTGGCAACTATGTCCCTCGTCCAATAAGATGTCTAGTAACACCCACGGGTACTCTGTCTTCGACTTCAGACATAAGTAATTTCTTCGCTTTCTCTTGGTCAAACCTCTCAGACGACAACAACTTCTCAGCATCCTTCAGGTTTTTGAAAGCAAACAGCCTTTCCAATACACCACCTGACATTTCTGTTACCTCTTTAGCGGGACAAATTGAAGGTAGTATAACACATATTGAATTGGAATGTTGTTTAAGCATGTTGAAAGGCAAAACACCAAGTAGAGACCGCGTATCCTATCCTATGATTAAAAATCTCCCCTCCAATGTAAAATCTAGACTTCTTACACTTTACAACGAGATATTTAACACCGGCATCATCCCACAAACTTGGAAAACTGCTTATATCATCCCACTGCCAAAACCAAACAAACCAATAGACTCTATAGACGGATACCGTCCAATTTCCCTCATCCCGTGCATGTCCAAAGTTTTGGAAAAAATTGTTGCAAAACGCCTTTTTTGGTTCCTAGAAAATAAAAAGTTAATCAGTGCAAACCAAGTTGCCTTCAAACCCAATAGAGGCTGTTCAGACGCCTTGCTACATATCGACCATTACGTATCCAATGCCTTGTCTTCACGCAATCACGTATCGATACTCAACCTGGACTTCATGAAAGCTTTTGACAGAATAGGGATTCACTTCATATTAAACAAACTCCTTACTTGGGGTGTTGGTCCTAAAACCTACGGATTTATCAAATCATTCCTGTTGAACAGGAAAATATCTGTGAAAGTTAACAACTCCTTTTCTTCTATACAACCTCTTAATAATGGCATACCACAAGGATCACCTTTGTCGGTGGTGTTATTCTTGATTGCTTTTAACGACATTAGTGCCATTATTGACAAATATCGTATTTTAGACCATAGTATCTACGCTGATGACGTCTTCATTTTATGTAAACACAATGATTTAGAGATAACAAAAATTAATTTTTCAAAAGCTGTAAAAGACATTGTAAATTGGTGTGATAACTCTGGAGCTAAACTCTCTCTCAATAAATGTAAACTCTTACATATTTGTAAAAAATTGTCTTGTCCTAAAATTGAATTAGCTATAAATAATGTAAATATAGAAAATGTAGAAAACCTAGACATTTTAGGATTAAGATTTAACCATAAATTTAATTGGAAGCCACATTGTATAAACCTGAAAAAGAGCCTAGCCGCAAGAAGCAACATAATTAGCTACTTATCCAATAAAAAACTTAATATTCATGTTAACACCTTATGTAATATAACTAAATCTTTAGTTTTAAGTAAAATAGATTATGGTCTTTATATTTATGGTAAATGTCCAAGCACTACTTTAAATCTTCTCAAATCTACATATCACCAATCGGCCAGAAGAAGCATAAATGCCTACCGCACAACAAGAATTGAAAACATCATGGCGGAAGCTGGTCTTCCCACATTGGAACAGCGCCAATCCGAAAGTTTATTAAAAATCATCGCTAAACTTGTCTTTTCCAAAGACTCGATCATTGACAGTGACATTGATGCAACTTGCTGCTCAAAAATGCAAAGACGTCTTCCATCCACAATCAACAAAGCCTTATCTAAGGCAAAAGAATTGGGCTTACCCTTCAAACGAGTTAAAGGCTACACTCCAAACCTTCCACCCTGGAAAATAAGCCAAAATTCTTTGCAGCTAAACCTTGCAGAGTACAATAAAGACAACACCAACAGAATAGTATATTATTCTAACTTTGCAGAAATAATAGGAAATCTTAAACATGAAGGTTGGACTCCTTTGTTCACAGATGGGTCGAAATCCGCTTATAACACTTCCTTTGCGGTAACCGATGCAAATGGCACTTTACTGAGGGCAGGGATATTATGGGAGTTCTCATCAATTTTTACTGCTGAAGCATTAGCCATCCAAGAAGCTGCTAAAACGATTTCACTATCAAGCTACAAATTAGTGATATGCACCGACAGCCTCTCAGTTCTCCGTGCCATATCCAACGCAAACCACAATAGCAGGATAATAAACAACATACGTGACCTTCTTATAAGGAACCCCAATAAACTAAAACTTATGTGGGTGCCTAGCCATATTGGCATACCGGGCAACGAATACGCTGACAAAGCCGCAAAGTCTTGCAATAGACTACCTGTCTTCACTTTCGACATATTTTCGAAAAAAGATCTTCAAAGATACATCGAACAAATCATTAAAAAGAATAAAATCCTAAAATGGAGTGGCTACGAAAATCACTATTCTAAAATTAATACCGATCTTCATACCCCCATCTACCCACCATCTTTATCCAGAGCAACAACATCAAAATTCATCCGACTTCGGTTAGGTCACACTACCTCAACCCATCAGCACATCTTAAGGAAAGAGGACCCACCTTTGTGTCCAGTCTGTAACAACATCATTAATACCTCACATTTACTCGGCCTTGCAGCATGCAGTATCTCTCAACAAATCAATACCATTTTGCCTTATAATCAAAATATCTATTCATTTTTAAACACTATTAGTATCGAAAACATTTTAAAAATCGAAAAATACCTTAATATTCATAAATTAGTTATCTAAACAAATACATTTTCTTTGAGTGGAAAGCCTTTGCAGCTAGCGCTCTTTTCTTTCTATTAGCATGTAATTTTGAAATTGTATGTTAATAAATAATAATAATAATAATAATAATTAGGGAACTTTGTTTAAAGTTATGCACCTAAACCTATAGGGTGTTTTTCTCGTGGACTAGCAAGTCAAATAAACATTATATTGCAACAAGAACAACTATTGCTAGTTGTTTGTTGTTGTTTTCTGTGGAGTTTTTGTTGAATAAAATAAAATTTAAGGGTTTTGTATCCTTAACTCCAAATGTGCGTTTCGCCCAAGCATGAACGGTGGGCTCATCAGTAAATAAATAAATAAATAAAAAAATTGTTTACCACATCACGAAAAATGGTAGAACGTATCTATGTATTGTCTACGATGCACGTATATTTGTTTTTTTTTTACAATTACTCCACACATTCTGTTGATGCGTACTTCTACTATAAAACAGATGGCATGGGAATAGTAACTTTTTTATGTTAAGCTACATTAACACCGTGTCTCCAAGTGCTATATTTTTAGAGAAATACAGTGATACACAGGAAAGTATTCCTGTATGCAGGTATGATGCATACAAATCGCCATCTTAGTATTTCCTGACGTCACTATCATCTGTTTGTATTGTTTTATTTCTTTTATGAAGACTGTATCTTAACATTAAAGGTTAAATAAAAAGTTCCTATGTGAAGTATGTTTAAAAAATTAAAATACGCTTTTTTGTTTCCGAGGCTAACGCAAGCAAAGCCGCGGGCACAACTATGGTTTACTAAGGGGCGTTCTACATATAATCCGCCAGCTTAGAATAGGTATGGTGGATGGTTTTGCAAATAATTACAAAAAAAATGTTAACCAAACAACTTTAGTAAAAAAGACATATTTTGTATCTATAGGTAGGAATAAGACCGCACAAAATAAGCTGTTCACTTCGTGGAGTAATTAAAACAAACATCTTCTGTCTGAAATTGTTTTCTCTTTTTACTTGTTTTCACAATTGATTTTCTTCTTATTCATCCCAACCCCAAACCTATGTTTTTGTCTCTTTTAAAGATTTTACTTCTTGCAATTTATATGCAAACACAAGAATTAAAAAAAGAAGGAATCTGCATTTAATTGCCTCAGAAGTAAGGATTTCTGTAAAAAAAAAAACTTCAAGCAAAAAGTTTACGGGAAAAACTTCTGCCGTCTTGTTGAACATTTGCTGTCAACAACTTATAAAGTGGTTGAAGTACTAGATTAAACTAGCTTATTTATTCCCCTTAAAAAAAAATTAGAAATATATTAATGCTGTCTTAATTTAAGGAATGCCTACTGTCTCCATCTCAAGCGTATTACCAACCCTCCGTTTCGTCATCATGAAATGCAAATTTTCATTAATAAAATCGCAGTCTAAAAATGTTATTGTTCTTTAATAAATTTAATTTAGAAACTTTTTCGTTACCACTTCGCAAAGTGTATATCCTTCCATAAATAATAAAAAAAGATCCACTGCTTTACCTTTACTAAAAAGCTATCTTAATTAACATAATCTAATTTAAATAATGAAAACTCTTCTCATTTTGACGATATCATTCAAAAGCCCCCTTCTGGAAAAGGCAACATGGGCTAGGGCTCTAGAGCTAGATGAAATAACCGTCAAGCTTTTGGGTTTAGGGGTGTTAACAATTTAACGACACCTTTCCGTGTAAGTTAAAAAAAGGAAACCCAAACTAGGAAAAAAAATCCGACAGATTGCGACACACGTTCTGTTCTGTTGGCTTTTTCATGTGGAAATGTAGAGCAAATATAAATAGAATGTGACGAAAACATCTCGGCGAACATGCTTGGACCTTGAAGGTGTTAGTTGATACCTCAGTTGTCATGCAAACTCTACGGACAATTTTTTTGCTGAATAAAAATATCCTTTTTATTAAAGGATAAACCAGAAACTGGTTTAAAGAATCCATTTATTAATTAAAAAAATATTCATACAAATATGTACAACATAAAAGTATACGATTCTTTTTTCTGCATTTACTAAAAGTATGTTGGTAGGGTGCATGAAACAATGCATTGCAATTGGCAAATGATTCTGGTTTGTGGGAGGCTGGAGGTTTAAGCTAGCGTTAGCCTATGGTATTGGGCTTAAATTGCTCAAAGCAATCGTCCTGAAAAAAATGAAATAATCCCTTTGGGAGAAAAAAAAACAACTGTTCGAAAGAGACTTTTAAAATATTTTATATTATGCAAATAATCGAATTCAGTGGTAATGGATATCCCAGCAATGTACGTCTCGCTGTTTTTTTCTATGTCTGTATGTATGTTGATGTATTTGTACATTTGTATTCATAAATTTATTATATAAGGTACAATGTTCTTTCTTATTGCAGGTTACTTACATTGTCCTCATACATACATTCAAATTAAACAAGGTATCCTTAAGTCTTGGCATTTTCTTTGGAATAAATTAATTGTCTTCTTTATACAAATCAAAAACAGTTTTCGACTGCTTGAAGATATAATTCAATTACTACGTTTGCCTAGCTGGGTAGCCCCGTGCCATGAAACATTTTATTTCATGTTTGTACGTTGATATGTACGTTAATATTTGATGTATATCTACGTGTATGCACATATAAAACGTTTAAGCTAAATAATGAAAGTTGGTTCATCGGATGTAAGACAAAAGAAAATGGCCAAAAATGAAATGTGGTCCCGGAACCAATAACTGTCGTATACATATACAACGGGGATGTAATAAGGGAGATAAAAAGCTAAAGTGTGTAGATTGAATCTAGAGACAATAAAAATCGTGAATACTTGTGTAATACATACAATTATACAATGTTATACCATTTATTAAGACTTGAAATCTCTTATTTTATTTTATTTTAAAATTAATATACCTTCCAAATAAACGTTATCAAAAGCCTCATGTTTTCTCGAAAACCCCCAAACGATTTTAATCAAAATTGTTTGCTAAAAAATGCAAACAAAATTACGTACTTTTTTAGTCCTTTAAATTTCCCATAATTTAAGCCTAACCGCAGGTCTAGAAACCCTATACAGACCAAGCTATCATCGTCATCATCATCGGCGCAACAACCGGGATCCGGTCCGGGCCTCCTTTAACAAATTCTTCCATGCATCCCGATTGCTTGCCGACGCCATCCAATTGCGCACCCCAAGGCTTCGGGCGTCCTGGTCTACGCAGCAGTTTGGTTTTTATGGTAAGGTTTCTGGATTTAAAGAGCCTTGACAGACTATAGTAGGTTTTGTTGGGTTTCAGCAGCCGCCCGGGTATTTCTTCCTCCATATTGTTATCGGCTGGTACTTTTGACCCAAGATAGTTAAATGACTGCACTACTTCAAGTTCGTGCTCCGCTACCCTGATGGTTGTACCAACATTTCTCGCAGACGTTGCCGCCATGTACTTAGTCTTCCCTTCATTTATGTGCAGCCCCAGGTATTTTGCCGCTTGCTCGACCTGGGTAAAGGAGTCTTGTACAGCTTGTTGGCTTCTGCCGATGATGTCGATGTCGTCTGCGTAAGCTAGTATCTGGCTGGACTTGGTGACGATAGTCCCTCTTGTTGACGTGCCAGAGTCACGGATTGCTTTCTCCAACGCCAGGTTGAAGAGGATGCAAGCCAGACCATCCCCTTGTCGGAGTCCATTAAAGATGTTGATTGGTCTGGATAGAAAACCGGCTACTTTTACTTGGCTTGTGATGTTGGTCATGGTCAGCCTACATAGTCGTGTCAATTTATTTGGAATGCCGAATTCTCTCATGGCCTTATAAATTTCTACCCTGGCTATGCTATCATAGGCGGCTTTAAAATCTATAAAAAGATGGTATGTTGGGATATTAAATTCCAGACTTTTTTCCATCACCTGCCTAAGGGTAAAGATCTGATCAATTGTTGATTTGCCTGGTATAAAACCACATTGATATTTGCCGATTATGGTATTAGCGTATGGGGCGTTTTGCAGGATAGAGGAGAATATCCTATAGGATGTACTCAACAATTTTATATCGATATAGTTGCTGCATTTTGTGATATCTCCCTTCTTATGTATGGGACATATGATGCCTTTTCGCCAGTGTTCTGGCATCTCTTCGTGTTCCCATACGTGTAGCATGATTTCATGAATTGCTTGATGTAGTGTTGGCCCATGTTTGATCAGCTCGGCAGGTATACCATCGGCTCCTGAGGCCTTATTATTTTTGAGCCGATTAATCGCCTGTTTTTTCTCCTCAATGCTTGGTGGCTGCAGCATGAGATCTTCTTCTTGAAATGTTGGAGTCTCCATTTCTTCCGTGAGCTGACCTTTCAGCAGTTCGTTAAAGTACACTTCCCATCGCTCCTGAATGCCTTCAGGATCGGTGATCAGATTACCCTCTCCGTCTTTACAATATGTACAGCGTGGTGTGTATTGCGACATGTTTCTGACGGATTGGTAGAACTTCCGCGCCTGGTGCGGACCTCGCTCTATTTCTTTCCATTTCACAGACAATGTTATTTTCCCAGGCTGCCTTTTTTCGTCTGTAAAGTCTTTTTTCTATTCTTCTCTCTTTATATTCATCTTCGCGTGCCCGCGTTCTATGAGACTGTTGCATTGCTCGGTATGCAGCATTCTTACGTTCAGACGCTAGTTTGCATTCATCATCAAACCAGCCGCTCCGATCTCTGCGACTACTGCCTAAGATGGTATCAGCAGTACTAATGACTTTGTTCTTAAGGCGTGACCATTTTTCATCTACGCCCGGCATTCTGTCCCCAGGACTTACTCTTCCCTCATCGAGCTCTCCGAGGGCGAGCCTCAGTGCGCGACTGTATTGGTTGCTTTTGCATTCATCGCGTAGGGCTGGTCGAGCCTGACCAGCGGATGCAATACTTCTTCGCATAGCAATCCGCCCTCGGAACACCATACCAACGAGATAGTGGTCCGAGTCGATGTTGGCACCTCGATACGTTCGTATCGTCCTCAGGTTAGAGTAGTGGCGGCGATCTATCAACACGTGGTCAATTTGGTTACGAGTGACTCCATTAGCCGATACCCAAGTGACTTTGTGGATATCCTTACGCGGGAGGCTGGTACTCGCTACGACCAATTTTGTTGATGCTGCCGTTTCTATGACTCGTAGTCCGTTGTCATTAGTGTTCTCATGCAAACTAAGGGATCCTATGTACTGCCTGAATACTGGCTCCCTACCTAATTTTGCGTTGAAGTCACCAAGGATGATTTTAACGTCATACCTTGGGCAGGCATTGAGGGTCCTCTCTACAAATTCGTAGTAGGAATCTTTTTCTTCTTCTTCGGACTCCGCAGTAGGTGCGTGAACGTTTATGAGGCTGATGTTATTGAATTTGCTCGCACGCGAAAGGTGCATAGCCTTTATCTAAGTTCAATAAGAAAAGAAATAACAAAATCAGATGTTCTAAAATAAACTTTTTAGTGACGTTGCTAGCTCTTAGACTATTATCACAGACAATTAAACCCAAATGTTTCATCCTTATGGGAAGAACTATAAATAGCTTTTAAAATCTCTTTAATTTAATTTAAATCTCTTTAAATCTTCTTTAATAAAGCAAAACTGAATTTAGGTTTGCTTAATTTCCATTTGTTAACTACTCTTATGTATCTTGTGTGTTGGCGCGATGGGTAAAATCATTCATTGTATATAAACTGCTATAGTATTATCATGGTGACATGTGGACCGTGGCGCTCCAAATAACTCGGTAATTTGAAAGAAACGAACAAAGAGAAGAGAAACTCTTAACTTAAGAAATAGAAAAGAAGAACAAAGAAATGCAAACAAAATGTGGTGAGGTAAATTGAATGTTGAAGTTGAAGACATGTTTTGTTTACCTAGATTCTATTGGCAGATGAGGGTATTTTTTAGTTTGTAGACGAAGAGAGAATTATCCTCCCAGTTGTCGTTCCTGTTTCTTTTTTCTATGGGTAGAATCAAAGAATATACGTAGAATAAAATAAGATTAGTCTATATTCTTTGGTAGAATGGATTCCTGGGACTGGTAAGGAAATTGTGTGTCTCCTGTCTAGTATAGTCTGTGGAAGGTAATTCTGTGTATTTTGTGGAATGATTTTTTCTTTAAGATTTCGTTGGGTAGGTGAAAAATTAAGAAATCAGGTTCCGTGAGGATTGAATGATTTTTGCTTGCAAAAACATAAGGAAAAAGTTTGGAAATTGAGCTGAGATATTTTTTTTATTTTTTGTCCATTTGAGGGAAGGTGTATTTGCAATAAGCTAGGTATGTAATTAAGGATATAAAAGTATGAGAACTATCTATTTTGAAACTAGTGAACTATCGAATGATTTGAACTATCGGTAGTTAGTAGCTGAATGATTTGAGCTATCTAACGAATTTATTTAGTTCAGTTCAGTTTTTTTTCAGTTTTCAGACTTTTGTGTTAAATTTAATTTTGATAAAATGATGACCAATATCAACGAAAATACTTAAAAAAAATTTCATTTCAATTTCCTTAGCGTTTATAATGCAGAAAATATTATTTTTAGCCGTAAAAATTAAATTTAAAAAAACTCGTTTGACGAATGCCAAAAAATAGCACACATACCAAATTTCAAGATAATCACTTACGCCGTTTAGGCTGCAGATCGTTATACATACAGATATATAGACATATGTCCCTTTTAGTCACTAACTTTTGTAGACTAAAAGCTTGTATAGATATTGCAAAAAATAGCGATATCAGGGCTTTACAATAAAACAAATAAAAAGATACTTTTTACATGTGAAAAAAAAGTTATGCTCAATATTTAAAGCTAAGAATCGTTAAATTCTATCGAAGGATGGCTACAATACCAATTAATTAAAAACGCTCCACAAAAATTAAAAATAAAATCTGCAACATATAGAACCTCAAATCATAGACCAACTAGAAGCTTTGTATATAAAATCTATAGTACTATCATGGGGAGGAGGAAGGAAAAGATAAAAAAACGATTACATATATTGTTGCATAAACAAGCTTTAAAATTATTTTTTTAATTTAATAAAATCTTAATTTTTTTCTTCTTTACAATTTTCTCAAACTGCATAAACAATATATGTAATCGTTTTTTTATCTTTTCCTTTACAATTAAATCAAATAACACTATGTATTTACAAACACTTTACAAACTTTTACATTTTTAACTTATACTTCACAATTAAACACAATAATAGTAATAAGTAAAAAATACTAAAAGCATTTAACGACATTATTTTACTACCATCATTTGAAAAAGTGACAACGTCTTGTTTTACTCAAGGTCCCTTTATAATTTTCTTACCTTACACGCTACATGTTTCAAGATTGTATTCTTATTATACAATATCCGAAAATACACCTTATCGTACAATTCTACCATCATTTCAAAATGTGGCAACATATTATTTTACTCGTCGTCTCGATAATTTCCTTACCTTACTCAATACATGTTCAAAGAATGTATATATACACCTATGTGTATTCAAGCAATATCACCGAATACCATTTTTCCTCCCGTACCTTATTTTTCTACCTTCACTTCAAAACGTGGCAGCAAAACATGTACCAAGGATGTATTCATGTATTACCTACCAAGCAATATAAGCATATACGATCGTCTCGATAATTTCCTTACCTTACTCAATACTTGTTCCAAGAATGTATCAATACATCTAAATATTCAAGCAATATCAGCAAATACTATTTTTCCACCCCTACTTTATTTGTCTACCATCAATTCAAAACGTGACAGCAAAACATGTTCCAAGGATACAATTATTATTATTATTATTATTATTATTATTATTATTATTATTATTATTATTATTATTATTATTTTTATTATTATTATTATTATTACTAATATTATTATTATTATTATTATTATATTATTATTATTATTATTATTATTATTATTATTATTATTATTATTATTATTATTATTATTATTATTATTATTATTATTATTATTATTATTATTATTATTATTATTTTTATTATTATTATTATTATTATTATTATTATTATTATCATTATAATTATTATTATTATTATTATTATTATTATTATAATAATAATAATTATTATTATTATTATTATTATTATTATTATTATTATTATTATTATTATTATTATTATTATTATTATTATTATTATTATTATTATTATTATTATTATTATTATTATTATTGTTATTATTAAAGTTAACACACTGTGAAAATGCACTGTTAGCAAAATGTCGAACGCATTTTCATTCATCGAGATAATATGAAACCGATGCACGCGCCGTTGTGCATTTGCTGGTGTCAACAAGTTTCCGTGGGAACTCTAAACTGATCGACGACAACATTTGAAACCTGTGGCGACCGTGAACTTCATATGAACTTAATTATTAAATATATTGTTATCTTAGAACTTTATTAAATACTTTGTTAAGAATAAAAGTTTAGTCTATTGTTAACATGGAACGGAGTGAGTCGTTTTTTATTTTCTAAAAGAACAAGTTGGGCCAACCAAGTTGGCGTTCTTTATTTTTTGCTCAAATCTAACTTCACGGTAACAACTGGCGCCCGAGCAGTTAAGAACTCAAACAAAAAAAGAAAAAACAAAAAAGGGAAAGTGAAAGTGAAACAGAACAAAATTAAAGCCACATAAACCCGAAGGCTATAAAGTGAACAAAAAAAAACTTAAATCGAAAATAAAAAAAATTTTGTTAAATTGGAAAGAAAGTGCATTAGGACAAAACTACTAAACCAAAAATCAAAGGAAACGGAAGAACTGGATTTAAATCCGGAATTTACTTGATCAACAACAGAGAAATGCAGTTGAAATTATTGTAAGGATATTTAAGTAAAATTGAAAACATATTTATAAGTACCAAATATTATTTAATATACAATTACTTTTATTTTAATTAAATAACCTTTTAAATACATTTAGTTGCAAACATAATAAATGCAACTTGAAAAGATAACTCCTTCCCCCAGCTTTGAACATAAAAGTTCATGTCTAGGAGTAGTTTCTCACGAAAAAGGGGACCAGTCGATTTTACTCTAAGTAGACAATAATTATATTGTTCGGCGGTGAGGTTACTCCCTTAGTTAGGTTACTTGCAATTATAAACGCTTCTAACTGAAAAGGATTCTTACGAGCCTTCCGACCCGGAGTAGACTGCCCGAAACATTGAGATAACTCTCATCGGACATCTGTTCTGGTAAAAAAAAAAAAAAAAAAAAAAAAAAAAAAAAAAAAAAAAAAAACATACAATTATAAACAAAATATTTAGTGTGCTTGCAATAACTACTTCCACCCCTTTTTTTATTTAATTATGGACGAGCTTAGAAATTCTGTAACACAAATCACAGGGGCTGTCAATAGTGTCCTGGAAAAGCTTAAAACTATCGAAACTAGAATGTGTCAAGTTGAGCGAAATAATCCTCTCTCAGCTATTAAATCCTTAACGCAAAAGTTAGGTAATCTAGAGGAGCAAATTAAGACACTAGGTTCCAATAATACTAGAGAAATGCTCTCTGCACACGAACCTTTGGAGGTTTTCGAACCGCTTCGAGGCCCGAATACAGAACAAGAACTGAAAGAAATCTCACAGCTCCCTGACGCTGTAAAGGAACCACAGGTCTTTGATGGCAATCCTGTGCATTACGTTTCATGGGTGCATAGTGTAGAAAATGTGCTTAAGGACTATAGGATAGTCCGCAATAAGCCAATTTATCGTGCTATCCTACAGCACATTCGTCAGAAAATAAGAGGCAAGGCTGACTCTGCCTTAGTTTCCTACAATGTATTTGACGACGAATGGCAGGAAATAAAAAGAGTTTTAACTCTTCATTATGCCGACAAGAGGGATCTCAGAACGCTCGAAAAACAACTAAATAAACTCACGCAAGGAAGTTCGTGAATTGATGATTTTTATGCTACAGTTAATCATCAATTATCTCTTATAGTGAACAAGCTAAGGATTGAATCTCGATCACCCGAAATTCTTAATGCCTTGGTAGAATCTTATCGCGATAGAGTTCTTGATATCTTTATAAGAGGCCTTAACGGTGATTTGTCTAAACTTATTATAGTTCAAAACCCTAGGACACTACCTGAGGCATACTCGCTATGCCTTGAGATGCAAAACCTAAATTTTAGAAATAACACGGTGCATGTGAAAGCACCAAACACTATTTCTGCCCCCATTTATTACAATTTTAAAAACGACTCCAATTCCATTTATCCTAATTATAATAGAAGTCAACATGGGAACCGATATCCTTCCCACAGCCAGAACCGACAACAATACCCAGTATCTTCAGAACCACCACCAAGACCTACAGGGCCAAAATCACCAATTATAATGTAATTGGGATCTGGTCGAACGTTAATTACATGAACCGACCAAATAATCCATTTAAAAGAGAAGGTGGGTCTGATAATTATAACCCTTACAAACAACAAAGGTTATACAATGTGGTAACAAATACTTCAGATAACTCTGACAATCAAGAGTTGGAAGCTGATGCTGAAGAGGATTTTATGGAAGGGGCCTCTTTTCCAGCGTACCATACTAAGAGTATGTTACGCGTAGTGGTAAAATACTTAATTTTCTCGTGAATACTGGTGCCAATAAAAATTTCATCAGATCTGAACTAGTATCAAAATCTATTTCTGTACAAACCCAGGTAGCTAGCCCTGCTGGTAAGATACTAATAAAAAACAAAATCGTTGGCAAATTCTTTTCTTCCCTTGGATGTGATTTAGACATCACATTCTTTATTCTGCCTAATCTGCAGTCCTCCGACGGGATCATCGGAGATGACACCTTGAAACAACTCAGAGCCGTAATAGACAGAGACCAGAATAGACTCATCATTAACTCAGGTAGGCAAATTCCCCTAAAAAACCGGAGATCAAACGCGGTAAACAACTTGTCAATTGTGTGCAAAAACGCTTCAGAACATATAGAATTCCAACTACAACAATTATGTAAGAAATATGAGGAAATATTTGGACCAGTTTCTAATGAAAAGGTCAGAACATCCGTAAAGGCCGAAATACGCACCATTAACGAAGACCCGGTATATATGAAAAGCTATCCTTTTCCCGCTTGCATGCGAGAAGAGGTCGAAAAACAAGTCAATGAATTATTGATGGAAGGTATAATTAGACCCTCTAAGAGCCCATATAATTCTCCGGTATGGATAGTACCCAAAAAACCCAAACCAAACGGAGACAAACAATACAGAATGGTTATTGATTTTAGGCGCCTAAACGCTGTAACCATCGATGATGCGTATCCCATTCCGGACATTAACGCTACACTTGCGAGCCTCAATGACGCAAAATTTTTCACAACCCTTGACCTTACCTCTGGTTTCCACCAAATATTGATGCATGAAAAGGATATTCATAAAACTGCTTTTTCTACCATGAATGGAAAATATGAATTCCTTAGGTTACCTTTCGGCCTCAAAAACGCGACCGCTATAATTCAGCGGATGATTGATGATATACTCAAAGGAATAATCGGGAAAATTTGCTACGTCTACATAGACGATATTATTATCTATAGCAAAACCGAAGCGAGCCATTTGAGAGACATCGAAACCGTATTCCAGAAAATTCATAGCGCTGGATTGAAAATCAACTTAGAAAAGACTCAGTTCATGGCCAAAAAAGTTGAGTTCCTCGGTTATCTCGTCACCGAGAATGGGATCCTCCCCGATCCTAATAAGGTTAAGGCTATTGAAACGATTTTACCACCTCAGAATCTAAAGGAGCTGAAGAGCTTCCTAGGGTTAACATCATACTACCGAAGATTCATTCGCGATTACGCTAGAATAGCTAAGCCTCTTACAAATATGACTAGAGGAGAACTAGCGCAAGTAAAAGCCAATCAATCAAAAAATGTCCCTATAATGCTCGACGAAGAAGCACTTAAGGCATTTGGGAATCTAAAGGAACTACTTACCTCAGTCGTAGTCCTTGCATTCCCGGACTTTGATAAACCGTTCAATTTGACGACAGATGCCTCTGATTACGCAATTGGAGCTGTTCTGTCTCAAGGAGAGCAAGGAAAGGATAGACCAGTTGCATATATTTCTCGATCCTTGAACAGGACTGAGGAGAGATATGCGACAAATGAAAAAGAACTACGAGCCATAGTATGGGCACTTGAAAATCTGAGGAACTATCTTTATGGCGCTAAGAAAATTAAAATATTCACTGATCACCAACCTTTAACGTTTACACATTATTACATTCATATATTACCTACCAAACAATAAAAGCATATACCATATTTCCACCCTTAACCTAAGTAAATTAAACGCCTTCTTCACCCTCTTAATGTGATATTCACTTATATTTTCTCTTGGTACAAAATGCCTCTTCATTCTCTTACATTCCACAAGTTGTGGAAATTAGTTCTGCTTCAGCTCTATAGAGGGACTACACAAAAAATCTCCCCATGATAGTACTATAGATTTTATATACAAAGATGTAACTTACTGAACTTGATCAAATGTATCTACAAGCCACATCCTCCAAAAAAGTAAAGAGTTCACTCTCTTACCCAATATATATTTCTTGCTCTTACTTTTTTGCTTCTATACTCATTTCCAGTACAATCCACTTAGGCTACTGTAGCGCCCTCACATGAGCTGAGTTCAAATTAAAAAAATCGTCTTCATGATAGTACTATAGATTTTATATACAAAGCTAGAAGACCAACAACGTGTGCGACGTCTTAGCGATGTGGTGGTGTTTGGTTTACCAAAAGATGTAAGTGTAATTGAGCTAGTCAAAAAACTTGCCGCTAAACTCAACCACACGCTTACATCTCACTTTGATGCATTTCGTTTGAACCATTGAATAAGAAGAACAGGAAGACGTGTTGTGTATATATACAGTGTACGTGAGTGAAGTTAATCAGTTATACATGTAGTAGTAAATTCCAGCTCTTCCTGTCATTTTGGCAAGGCGGTAAATTAAAAAAAGTGATTCGAATTTGTATAATTTTGTTTTGCGAACATATTAAACTGTATAACTTTGTAAAATTAGGTGCATCAATTAGTATATTCTAGTATCTTAACAGGAAAACAAAAAATCAATATGACCTTCATAGAAAAAAAAAATGTAAAAACAGAGTTTTTAAGAGAAATGAAGACATTTCTTTTCACAAGTAAGTATTGTTTTATTTAGAACGTAAATCAATGTAAAGTGGTGTTTTGAGTATATTTTAAATATTGTAGAACAATTTAGAACAGATTTTGTGTGCTATTAAACAATGAAAACAATAAATTTGGTTAACATAAAAATGCACAACTTCAATAGTTAAGATTCACTTTCTATTTGCCAAACGATATAGTTGAGGTCAGGGACGCATTCGTTTTTATTATTTTTGGGTAAGGCGCTTCAATACTTTGAGCACATGTATCTAGTATGAAGTTATGTTGGTAAGTATTTTTTGAACAATTGTTACATTTTTGTGACTCGTGAATATTTATCAAAATATTTTTTAAGCATTTGTCAATTTGTCAACATGTTAGTACCTACCAACTTATCTGTATTATATCTAGGTCCAGTGGCGTTTTTGTGCAGCTTATGTGTGAAGCGAATGAGCACAAATGACTTCGGGAAAATATTCAGTTTTCTGAAAGCTGAGTGGAGGAGAAAAAATGGTTGGAAATACTTCAATTAAATAAAGATGAATTCAAGACTTCCCCCCGCACTGATTACGTATTTGCCTGACGATTTTGTTTTATCTCAGTGAGCTAATTAATTTAAAATTTACAAATTATTTTTTTTTTAATTTTGAGTTTTTATCAAAAAGAAATGGACACACTTGTAGCAAATACATAAGAGGACGTTGCAAAAATTACTGTACAAATATAATTTTGAAATATGTGTTTCAGGGAAATTTTGCTTATAAAATTGATACAATTATAGATGTGAACGAAAATACTGTGATAAATTATTTAAATAAAACAAACCTATCTTTAAAATTAAAAAAAGAGGTTAATTGTTTCACTTGTTTGTATTTTTCAGGTAAGTTTGATTAATAAACAAATCCAAATGTATCTTATAGTAACTATTTATTTCCATTACACGTTTTATAATATTGTATTTGGCGCCTCGAGGGTTTTTAGTGTTCTGCACTCCGCCCAGTGCTAATACTTGTAAGTATGTGATAACTCACACTATTTAGAAAGAGGCTTCATTTATTTTCAAAAACACGTCTTCCTGTACTTCTTATTCAATGGTTTGAACACGAACAACGCATATGATCATCCACTTCTAATTCGATTGTCCTCTCCTGTCGAAAAAAAGAACATTGATCTCTAAGTTCCCCAACAACACCAACCACCGTATACCTGATAAGCGCATCTACATACACGAAAGCTTAAAACCGCTTAATAGTTCTTTGTTGCAACATGCCATTCAGCTTCGAAGAGAAGGAATTTTGTTTTCGGCGCTAACAAAAAATGGATTTGTGTATGTGAGGAAAAGCAGTGATGATAAAAATGAAATGAAAATAGAGTCAAACACTTTTTCTACTCTTTCCGCTCTTGAACTTAGCGATTCTCACTCAAATATCACAAATAACAATAAATATTAACTACAACTAATATAATTTTTTAATTGCAAGACACAACATAAACAATACATATATACAAATATGTGAACAAAATAATACAAGAAAACCATCAAAATCAACGTCACGTCACGTCAACTACAACTAACAACACAACCAACTACCGCGAATGAAAGCGAAATGAACAGAAAATAATAATTCCTATTCGAAGCGAACAAAATCGTTCAGTAGTAGGTTGACAAATTTATTCGAACGAAAATTGCTCGAATAGTTATCGAGTGAAAATATGATTGAACGAAAATTGAATGAATGAATGAATGAATATTCAGCTACTATCGAATAAATTGATAGTTTTTATTCGATATTTCCAAACACTATTTAAAACTGTTTTTAGATTTCGTTTGGTGGCAAAATGCACTAAGCTAAAACCTCTAAACCTCTACATATCAAGATATACCAATGTGAAGTCTTGAGTGAACAACAATTTTTTTTGACAAGCGACCATTAAATCCGCTCCTGGACACGTAGTTATTTGTTCGTTAAATCAATACCTACCTGACAATGTAAAACATACTCAGATAGGATCTTAACATAACGAGATATACATAGGCATGTAAAAGTTTGAGTGAAAAAATTATATATTAATTCTGCATATCTGTAACAATTTTTTTTTCAATATTATTAAAACTAATTCATTAATATTGTATTAAGTTTTATGATCACCTGCATATATATAAACTCCAAAAAAAAACTGAATACCAAAATCTCAAAATCTCAAAAAAACTGAAAATAAAAAATGAGATTTCATTAAAATCCTACAATTTTCGAAATTACTTTTTTCATACATTTATTATTACTAAGGACGTGTGATGGCGTACTCCATTTTTATTACAAACCATTAAATGTTGTAGTTTTGAAATTTGTTATAAGTTAGTGCGTTAATGTTACCTATGAACTATGTCGGTTTTTTCAGACACCCTGTAATGAAAATATTTTGTATACGTAGGAGTTCAAAAGTGTCAACTTTAAAGGTTTCATACATTTTCATGCACAACCACCCAATTATAATAAATAAATAAATAATAAATATTTAAATTTAATTCTAAAAGAAAAATATAACCCGTAATAACTTCTTTCTTTCGACATAATCACCTTGAAGATCCAATTAGAATAGCTAATACAATAGCCTTTTTCCTGATACTCTATTTTGTTTTGATAACATAAGCAACAAAAATAAATCGTTACCATATTTTCCCCTTACAGTACCTTTTTCCCATTCACGAAATGATCATGAACAAGTAGCAAACAAATTTACAAAAGGATAACATGTCGGCATTGAATAAATACAATATAAAATAGGCAACTGGATTTCTTCGCCACTATCATCGAGCTATGGCTCTAGTGTCGGTGAAATTAAAAAAATATGAGGATCGTGTATTCGATTGTTATGTGTTATTTATAATATCAAAATAAAACAACCGTCGCGGTTTGAGGCTACATCAAAACTCAACTCTACTTCTAGAGACCAACCTGGAACTTCATGAACTTCCAAGTTGCATTCTGGAAGTTGAATTGACCCACTGAGCGTTGTGTCACATTAAGTGTGACACAAAGCTGCTGTTATGCATTATTTTATTAATATATTAAAGTGAAGCGGGTCAGCTCTGGGTGATGCAATATGGGCATAACATCCCTCCCCCCTTAGGAAGTTCAAGCCAGGTCTCCAGAACTGGTTTGTTTTTTCTTTATTTTACTGTAAGTACTTTTTAACTCTAATTTAATAATAATTTTTAATTTGCAAATTAACGTTATTTAAACTGTTCCCTTTTATTTTTTTAATTATCAAGTTTTTTATTTTAATACAAAATATTATTATTTTATTAAAGAAATTAATTATTTTTTTTTTTTATAAAAATGAAAGTTTGAAGTTCATATAAATATATATACATTTTCTCTTTTTTTAACACAAAATATTATTTAATTTAATTATTAAAGTTATCACCACCCCAATACACTGCGCCTTAAAATAATCACCATCAAATGCAGCCTGCCTTAGGCACGCGCAAACCCGATTCCAGCTGAGTCAACACTTATTGCAGTTCACACGAATCTGACAGGAGATTGGCCTATATCAATGAATGCACCGGATACCTGATCCGCTATTGCATTATATTATTAGTCAGCAATATTTTCATGCGAACCAATGCCTGGACAGGCAACTGGACTTTAGTTTTAAGTAAATTGAATCAATTGTATTCCTACCTCGATTGTAATCGGACGTGTTTTACTAAGAGTTTAAGTAAGTCGAACCGTTGGGCCGGCGTTCTGGTTTTTTTTTTGATAATATCCTGGGCAGGATATTTAACTGGCGCCCGAGCAGGGACCAGCTCAAATTTCGGATTCTTTCAACTGTGCGAATTTTTGTGTCCTTTAATACAGGACAGGAGATTTATATACTCTATTGAGTAAGAGGTACAACTGTTACCATGGAAACACAGTATAACCCTATAAATCCTTCAGCAGCAAATACTACATACCCATGGGAACATGTAGTTATCGTCGGTGGAAGAATTCGAAAGTGAAGATCGTGCCACGAGTATATCACCTGGAAGAATAAACGCTTGTGACGAAAGGGGTTCACACGGGCTCTTCCGGAGCTGGTTCTTGACTGTTTCTTTTTTCTAATTCGTTTTTTTTTACTTTTTTTTATCTAGGCAGTGACCTAATATTATGTCCATATTAATTTCAATGTGAGTCCAATAAACAGACTTTATAAATCCATTTAACATTTGTGATACGGAAATATATTCCCCAAATTAAAAACAAAAAGAAAGTGGAAAATAAACCTATCAAACGAAAAAAGAAGAGAAGAAGAAATTTATCTTTTTGAAAAAAATTCATCAAAGAAGTAAAAAAAGAAGAGAAGAAGAAAAGTTTATTATATTGATATTAATATCGAAGTGAACAAAATCAAAAAATTTCAAAGAAAAAAATCGATAAAATTATTATTACATATTACATATTTTTCCAATTATAATTATATATAAGTGAAAATAAAAAGAGTTTCAATAGGAATTATCCTAAAATAAGATATAAAAATAAAAGTGAAAAAAAATCATTGTATTAGAGTGAAAAGAAATTTCAGAAAATTTAACAAATTATTAATTTATTTTTTAATTTGAGTAAAAAGAAGAAATAACGTGAATCGTATTAAAATATTTCTGTGCAAAAAAACAAAGAAATTTTTGTGTAGTATAAAAAGCCCATACATTGTGGAACAAAAGTGGAACAAAGGTTAGGTGCATTGAATAATTATATTAAATAAAATTATATATATTTTTCCCCTCTCGATATCAAAGTGCATTCGTACACCCCAATCTTCAATTAATTTTTAGTAAAGTCTATTCTTTTTATTAAAATTTATTAAAAAAAAAAGAAAAAAGGGAGAATGGATAACCTAACAAAAGAGGTTAATAATCTTAATGGGGCCTTAAATTTAGTATTGGCTCAATTAAGGGAGCTGGGTGGGAGACTAAAAGTGATTGAAACAAACAATCAGGCAGAACCTCCAACGGGTTCCAGTTCTCTTTGCGAGCCAAGAACGAAGGAAGACTTAAAAGAGATTAGTCACCTCCCGGATTGCGTTAAGGAACTGCAAACCTTTGATGGAAACCTGACACAATATGTTTCCTAAAGGATTTCAGTATTTTAAAAGCAAACCGATGTACCGAGCAATTTTGAGGCATATAAGGCAAAAATGATTGGGGGGAAATCAAAAAAATACTTTCGTCACATTATGCGAAAAAACGCGATATTCGTACCCCCGAGCATCAACTTAATCAGCTTCACCAAAGAGGTTGGACGAGTTTTACGCAGCAGTCAACCACCAGTTTTCGCTAATAATAAACAAAATTAAAACTGAGTCATACACTCAGGAAACTGTTGGCGCGCTGGTGGATACATATCGTAACCGCGCATTAGATGTTTTTATTAGAGGTCTCAACGGTGACCTGTTGCGCATGTTGATCGTTCAGAGGCCTAAGACATTGCCAGAAGCATGTGCTTCATGTCTTGAAATGCAAAATCTCAACTTTAGAAACCATGCCATACATATTCCAAACATTTCGAATACTGTTACGGCTCCCGTAAACCAATCTTTTATAAATGATTACGCATCACTTCCTCCCCAAAGATTGGCTCCAAAACCATATTCCCATAATGTCCCTATATCAAATCATTATCGGTCAAATAACCCTCCACCAAGACCAAGTGGTCCCAAACCTCATACAAAAATGGAAGTGGATCAGTCGATTCAAACAAAGCATATTAATTACATGAAAAGACCCCAGATAAATCCCTTTAAAAGGAAAGCTTGCTCCAAAAACTTCCATCGCTCACAAAGCGCTGGACAAAAACAGCAAAGATTGTACAATTTGCAACCAGTCTAAGAGACACCGCTAGAAAATTACGACGAGGTAGTCAGTGAGAATTACGATGATGAGGTGAATTTTATGATGGGCGCCTATCCAGCGTACCATACATCGACTATATCCTCGAAGATGGAAAAGTGTTGAGCTTCCTTGTGGACACTGGGGCAAATAAGAACTTCATCGTCCCACATTTGTCACAAAATAGGACCCGACTAGCTCAACCCTTCGCCGTTAATTCGGCAGCCAGTAATGTGAAAATTACACCCAAAATGACAGTCGAATTCTTTAAAAAAGTTGGAATAGACGCTCCGTTAACATTTTATGTTCTCCCCGCCCTCAAGAGCTTCGATGGCATCATTGGGGATGATACCCTAAAACAATTAGAAGCTATTATCGACCATAATATGAATACGCTCACTTTGACAAGGAAAGTTATAATTCCCCTTAAGGATAGATTTTCTTCAGAAGTAAATACAATACTTGACAAAGACATTCCCGAAAATTTACGAAAAAACCTTTCACAAATTATTCGAAAGTACAGTACACTTTTCACACCTCTCAACGCAAACAAGCTGATTAAAACAACAGTAAGAGCAGAGATAAGAACTAGAACAGATGAACCAATGTATACCAGAAGTCATCCCTATCCTCCCTGTATGAGAGATGTAGTTGAAAAAGAGATTAAGGACCTCTTAGCAGAAGGTATAATAAGCCCCTCGAAAAGCCCGTATAACTCCCCAATCTGGATGGTTCCAAAAAAACCAAAGCCCTTTGGCGAGAAGCAATACCGTAGGGTAATAGATTTTAAACGTCTTAACCTTGTGACGATTGCTGGTGCCTATCGGATTCCCGACATAAACTCCACGCTCGCGAGCTTAGAAAAGGTCAAGTTTTTTACCACCTTAGATTTGTTTTTTAGGTTTTCACCAGATACCAATGTTGGAATCGGATATTCCAAAAACCGCTTTTCCCACGATGAATGGAAAATACGAGTGGTTAAGGCTTCCATTTGGTCTCAAAAATGCCCCTGCGATCTTCCAAAGAATGATTGATGATATTTTAAAAGAATTCATCGGCAAAATATGCTACGTCTACATCGACGACATAGTCATATTTGGAAGTAGCGCAGAAGAGATGTTGAATAATTTTGAGATTATACTTTCTACGGCCGATCCAAAGAAGATTGATTCAATCCAAAAAATACTTCCCCCAGAAAATCTTAAAGAATTGAAAAGTTTTTTGGGTCTCACTTCATACTACAGGAAATTTGTTCATGATTATGCTAAAATCGCGAAAAATCTGACAAATTTGACAAGAGGAGACAACGCCCAAGTAAAGGCTAGTCAATCAAAACGTGTTCCAATCAAGTTGGACCAGGAAGCACTACGTGCATTTCAGGATCTAAAAGACGTGCTTACTTCATCCGAAGTTTTGGCCTTCCCTGTCTTTGAGAAAACATTTAACCTGACCACAGACGCTTCAGATTATGCGATCGGAGCTTTTTTATCTCAAGAACACTCGGGCCTCGACAAGCCACTTGCTTTCATCTCTAGGTCACTAAAAAAGACCGAAGAGAATTTTGCAACCAATGAAAAAGAAATGTTGGCTATTGTGTGGGCTCTTGATACCCTTCGTTCCTACGTCTATGGGGCGAAAAAGATACGTATTCACACTGATCATCAACCACTGACCTTTGCGTTAGATATTATGCATAGTGCTGATCAAGACAGCACAGATCTGATTCCTCATATAGAAGCTCCGTTAAATGTTGTAAAAATTGGGAAAGGCTTAGAAGCTCACGAAGAACCTCATCCTGGCTACTTCCGTCACTATGTGGCAATACATAACCCTACGAAAGAAGATCTCGTTAGAATACTTAAGGCTAGATTGAGACCTAACATTATAAATGGGATAAAAATACCTGAATCCCAAATAGCTCGCCTTCAAGAAACCTATCTCGAAAATTTTTTGACTTATAAACTTCGCATTACACAAAGAATCGTTGAGGATGTAAAAGATCCAAATCGTGTTGTTACATTAATTACGAACGAGCATAAAAAGGCTCACCGCAATGCGAAACTATAGACTATATTAGAAACTATACCACCACTTGTGAGGTATGCAAACTTAATAAATACCCTGCTAGCCCTGAATTACAGGCAACACCTATCCCCTCTTACCCTTGTGAAATCCTACATTTGGATATTGTGGAAATCCAAAACGAGAAATTTATAAGTTGCATTGATAAAGTCTCGGAATTTGGTAAATTATTCCACATCAAAAACCGATCAGTCCTTCAGCTAAGGGATAAGATTACTAAAATTTTGCACTATCTTATAGTTCCAAAAATTTTGGTGACCGACAACGAAAGAAGCTTTTTAAGCCCAATAGTGCTCAATTTCATAAACATGCTTGGTATAAAATTGTACCGCACACTCGTCCATCGTAGTGAAGTAAATGGACAAGTGGAAAGACTTCATTCCACAATATTAGAAATTTTTAGATGTCTGAAGGCAGAATATAAGGGTCTACAATTGAAAGAGTTAATTAACATAGCCGTAGATAGATATAATAATTTTATTCATTCGGTCACAGGAAAAAAACCATCCGATATATTTTTTTAAAAATATCAAAGAATTAACTACCAAAACTTAGTTGACTTTCGTGGAAAAATAAACAGGGAATTAAGGGGTGAAATTATGAGAAAACAGAAAAACAACAATGCTAAAAGAAACGAAGTGATCCAAACCTAAGAAACATAAAAAAGTCTATATTGTTTACGCAAGGATCAAAGGTATCCAGGCGAAGAACAAACCCATATTTCGAAAAGAAATTGTAGAAAATGATAATATAGTGACAATAACTACTTCAGGTGGACAAAAGATTCACAAAATTCATTTAAGAAGTGTTTGAAACTTATAAATAAAAATGAGTTAAAAAAGGGGGTGTATGCACAGCACAGCGCGTTAAGAATGCACCTGCCATAATTCCCTATATATATGTTCCCCTTATCATAAGAATTTAAATGGTTATTAAAGTAATGGTGACACAATCACTTGCTTCTTTTTTTCATTTACTGAAATTTCACTCTTGCATCACAATTACCATTACTTTACGCTAAGCTTCCATTTACCATGAATATGGAATATTTTTTCTTTTATTTTTCTACGTATTCCCAGATTAACCTTCATATCTGTGGCCCAAGCACTGCAAATTTTCAACTATACGGCACCGATAGTCTCCTTGAAAGAAGGGAAAGGATGGATTGTAGATGGTAGCTTCAAATTGGTACATACCATCGATCTATCCGAATTTCGAAACCTTGTGGATGGTGTGAATGACGTCATAAAAAATAAAATTAAGGATGAAGATAGGAAACGCGTGCTGGAGTTTCATTTGCGGCAGATAAAGGATCGCCTCAATTTACTCAAGAGTAAATCACAGAGGAAAACGAGGTCAATCGACTGGATTGGTACAGCCTGGAAGTGGGTAGCTGGAAGTCCCGATGCAACGAACTGGAATGAAATCTTGCAAAGTCAAGAAGCAATCATCGAAAACAGTAACCACCAATACAAAATTAATGAGAAACTCTTTGGGATCACAAAGGACATCACGCAAAAGATCAATTTGGTGATTGACAGATATGAACAAAATATCAAGGACACCATTTCTGGAAAATTTGAAAGGGATACTTTAGATGAAATCATTGCTGTTAAGAGTGAGATGAATGAGATTGTCCGAGCTTACCAAATGGCTAAAAAAGGATTGATTAATACGAATCTTCTTGATACTGAAGAGATCAATCTCTTCCTAATGAAATGGAGACACTACCTTATTTTAATGAAATAGAGGCCATTGAGTACGGTACGCCGTCAATTTTCAGAAATGGATCCATGCTGCTCTATATCATTTCAATGCCGAAAGTAAGAACCGAAGAATATAACCTGCTAATAACAAGACCATCAGTTATCGAAGGGAAGCAAATAGATCTAAAATTCAAGAGGATGCTGATCAACCACAAAATAACATACGGAATAGTATCCAACTGCCTATCGATCAATAACTCCACAATCTGCGAGGACAAAGCACTCGAGAAGGTACCTGAAGATACCTGTGTAGCCCGTTAACTGAAAGGGGGACACACAGCTTGTACATTCCAAACGAACAAAGAGGAGATCATCGAGTTAATTAAAGAAGACACTATTTTGTGACCAATTTCAAGGGTGATTTAATTTCTAACAATATTTCAAGACCTCTTTCGGGTACTTACATAATTCAACTTGTTAACGAGACAATACAATTGAAGGACAGGACATTTTCCAGCTCTATGGTTACATTCTTACAAGCATTACCCCCAGTGTTAATGAACATCACCAGTCGTGATAGCCAGATCGATTTAGGATTTGTGCATGACCTCAGCATAAAAAACATAGAGCGTCTAAGTAACCTAACCCAAAAGTTTAAAATCTCAATACTCACAGAAGCAGTCGTCCTTGTTTCAGTGGTACTTGTCGTTTTAACTATTTGGCGAAAGATTTATGCCAAACCAAAGATTTCTACAATCTTATCATCTAACCTACAAGTCAGAGTCTAATTATGACGTCAATCAAGATCTACGGGTCGTAGATTTTCAAAGGGGGAAGAGTTATCACCACCCCAATACACTGTGCCTTGAAATAACCACCATCCAATGCACCCTGCCTTAGACACGCGCAAACTCGATTCCAGCTGAGTCAACACTTATTGCAGTTCACACGAATCTGACAGGAGATTGGCCTATATCAATGAATGCACCGGATACCTGATCCGCTATTGCATTATATTATTAGTCAGCAATAATTTCATGGGAACCAATGCCTAGACAGGCAACTGGACTTTAGTTTTAAGTAAATTGAAGCAATTGTATTCCTACCTCGATTGTAATCGGACGTGATTAAATTAAACATATTTTCAAAAACGAATTTATTGTCTTTTATTAAGAATTTAAGTAAGTCGAACCGTTGGGCCGGCGTTCACGTTTTTTTTTGATAATATCCTGGGCAGGATATTTAGCTTGGAGGAATTAATTATTTTGTTTGTTTTTTATATATACATTTGTTTTACACCCGGGCAAAGGTGATACTGGAGACTGCTGTACTGTTGTTTGTTTGGGTCCGCGGTGTTGAAGTCTTTGGTTAATATTCAGCTCACGGAGTGGTAGACTTGTTAGTGATGGTGTTTTTGTTCTGGTGGACTGTATGAATTTTGATCTGGATCGAAAACAACGGACTAGAAATATGACAATGACAGCAACTGCTCCCAAAGTGACCATCGGCATTATGGAATAACGGTGTACTGATAACTGCCAATCTTGATCTGCCGCTCTACGTTCTGCATTCAGTAGGTTTCAACCTTTTTCCAGCTCTTCTTTAATCTTTTTTCCAATATTAAGGTCGTTGGAAAAATGTTTGTGATTTCCGATCCGTATGGGAAGAAGTTTTGGTGTAGATGCTTCTTGAGCTGGAACCAAACTTGCTTGTTATGCTTGCACAAGTTCCGAGTTGTCCACCATTGGTTGTTTGTATTCGGTGGAGACCTCAGAGTGATACTCGTAAAACAGCTTAAATCCCTTGGCACAGGCTTCGCATGACAACTCCATTTTAAGGATTCCTAAACCGTTGAGAATGGCAGTATATTGCTGGTTGGCACACTTCAAGTTCAAAACGAAGGTATCCTTAACTTTAAATAGCCATTCGTTCGACGCTGTCATCTTTAGGAAGATTTCTTTGCTGGCTGGAACTGCAGAATATTTACATGTAATTTTAGACGTATCTGCGTGTTGGAGGAGTTCTATAAGGCAATCATTTGAACCTGATGTGAGTACCGGGCTTTCATGTCGGCATACTGCTATATCTTTTGTCGTATCTCCCATTGTCACACGTGAGCATCGGAAAAACTGTTCATCATTCAGCATTACAAAATGATCGTGGTTATCAGATTCCGCGATGTATTCGAACTTTGTGTCGATGACCATATCCCATCGTTTGTCTAACACTGTTGGCAAGGCGTACTCTTTGTGTTTGTTGTAGCGCAAAGAGTCTGGTAGTGGAAGCGTTACTTTCACAAGTAGGTTTCCCTGAGTTGTAAAGACTGTTGTTTTGGCCGCTGAATATATGATGCTCTCGAATGACAGCCCTCCTTTGAAGGGGATGCTTCTTAGCAAGTCAGTACTATTACCTTCGTTCAGGACAAAAGGATGGAGTTTATTTTTGTCGAGATCATCTACTATTGAAAGCTCCAGGGCTTGTTGATTTTGGATCTCCATTATTTTTGCGGTAGTCACTGTCATTGCATTGGCTTCGCTTCTTATCTTCAACATTGAGACTTCCTTGTTTTTGTTTTGACTATATTCAAGGAAAGTCTCACTTAGATTTCATTATATTTGTCTCCGTATGTTGGACTATCAAGCGACAATAACGCTGAAAGTCGACATACGGAATGCTGCTGCACATATTTTCTAGTCTTCTGTTACACTTCTCCACCATTTGAATCACCATTTCGTAGTCAATCGGTGTGAATCTTGTTAATATTTTCCAAGTATCACTATAGAAGACCGCGTGTTCTACCCTTTCGAACACTGCCGGTGAATTCTCTTATAACGATGTCATCTTGTAGGGTTTCTGTGACTGCCCGGGGAAGATGTTAATAATTAACATATACATAATTATTTCAAAACAATATAAATTGAACATTTTTTTGTGTTTACTGTAATACCTGACTAATATTTAATGTTTAATATTTAATATGAAATACTTTTAAATTTATATAATTAGAAATTAAAAAAAAAATAGATGAAAAATTGGATTCCCCTTCTTTTCCCTTCATAAATACTGAAAAAAGATAAAAATTGTTAAAAAATTGTAGTTGGAGACAAAAATAATACATATTTGGTTTTTGTTGTTTGTTTTTCTTTTTAATTCTGCTTTTGGTGTGTCTTTGTTGGCATTAAATGGTTGTTATGAAAAAAAAACTTTTAATTGATTGTTGTGGACCCTTTTAATTTTGCTCGTATTCACATCACCTGTTGAAATTATTTGAAATGGCCCCAACCAGATAGGGGAAAATTTATTTTTCCTTTGCGGGATTTTTCAACAAAACATTTTGCCCCACTTTAAAAACAATGGTTTTAGCACCCTTATCGTAGTTAACCTTCGATTTAATCTCAGCCCTCTCAAGATTCTCGTTAGCTAACCTGTGGGGTTCCCCGAGCTGATACTTGAGCAGTAGAGGATAGTCATCAGCGTTATAAGGTGGCGTGGTTTTTCTGTTCAGGTTTTTTTTATTTATTTATTTATTTATTTATTTATTTATTTATTTATTTGACTATAACTACAGATACATAATTGATCACAGTTATTTGGATTATACAAATAATCTTACATTTACATAATTAGTGAAGATTTAAATTGAATAAAAGTATAATTTGTTTAAACTTCAATGAAGTAAGATTAAAATCTACGAAGGAATTATAATTATTGAACTGTTTACATAAGAGAGAGAACGGTGCATTATTTAAGTAGTTTAAAGTAGTTTCATGTGTTCGCAAAATTTTATAATTTTGACTTGGACGGAATGGCACATTTAATTTTAATTTATATCACCGTTTAAAAGTTTAAATCTGAATGCAGCATTGAGTGATGACCTCCTATCCTCGAGCGTATTAAGACCAATCAGTAAAAGTCGCGAACGATATGGTGGAAGATGGTGATGATTATCCCAGTTAAGATGACGGAGAGCAAATAATAGAAACTGTTTTTGAATGGATTCAATGCGGGCAATGTGACAGGAGTAATATGGGCACCAAACTTGGCAACCATATTCCAAGATCGAACGAACCAGTCCAACAAACAGGCTCTTTGTCACATAAGGGTCGTTGAATTCTTTTGACCATCGTTTAATCATTCCTAGACGAACAGAAGCTTTTGCAGTTATAGAGTCGATGTGCATTCTGAAGTCTAATTTTGAATCAAATATTACTCCCAAGTCTATAAAATAATTAACTCTTTCAAGTTCTGAATTATTTATGGAGTATTCATTAAAGAAAACATTTTTAACTCTAGCGAAGGTCATTACTTTGCATTTCTTAGAGTTCAGTGTGAGATAATTCTTATTACGCCATTCCTGCAAATGATCAATATCAGATTGCAGTTGAATTAATCAGCATTATTTTTATATGAAAATGAAATGTATCAACTCATGGACTATTATAGATTCCATCATATTGGGAATAACGCTGAGAGCTCGGTAGTCACGCATGTTGCATCGGCTTCCTGATTTAAAAAGTGGAATTATAAATGAAGACTTCCAAGCGTGCGGGAAAACGGAAGATGACAAAGATAGGTTAAACAAATAACATAAAGCACTAGCCAAGGAATGACAGCAGTTTATTAAAACACAGGAAGGAACATTATCAGGTCCAGTAGAAAATGAATATGTTAACTTCTTTATTGCACTTGTCACATCGTTTTCTTGAATAAATGGGAAGTCATTTGTAATGCTCATGTTAGAGGTAATTTGATGCAGCCCAGCCAACCCATTATTACATTTGTAGATGCCTTTAAACATTTCTGCAAACATATCACAGATCATTACCTCATCATTTGAAGAAATTTGATCCAAATTCATATAGGACGGGAATTCAGCTATTTTTCTCTTATTTTTAACAAATTTACAAAAAGATGAAGGATTCCGTAATAGGTTAGCTTTCATAGATATTATGTAGTTTTTATATGCAGCCCTTGATTTGACTTGGAATTCTCTTCTTATTCTGCTGAACTCTTGAGCAGTGGAAACTGTAAACTTGAATTTGAGCTTGTTGTGGAGTTTGTTTTTTTTTTGTTTTTAAGCCTTTTAAGGAAAGGTGTGAGCCAAGGAACACAATTATCAACAATTTTGATGCGGCGACAAGGTATTGTTTTCAAAAAGCTGTTGTACAATATTTCATAGAAAGTATCAGTTGCTTTACTAGCATCCATATTAAAAAAGACGCTATCCCAGTGAAACTGAGAAAGTTCCATATTGAGTTTTTCAAAATCAGTTTTCTTGAAGTCAAATTCATAGCCATGATCGTATTGACTAGCACAAACGGAGGTCGGCATTTCCATTAAAACTTCAAAGCAAGGGTGAAATCTAACATCATCCAATAAAGGGCATGATCTTTGCACCGTTAAGCCATTAACATCATCCGTAAACACGAGGTCGAGAAAATTACCTCTTTCATTTTTAAACGGGTTAACTTGATTTAAGGCTAAAGAGCACATTGAGTCCACAAAGGAATACTCTATTCTGATGTCAACGATGTAGGTCACAAAAATTTGTCATCTTCTTGAAGAACGTCCCATTCAATGTCTGGTAAATTAAAATCACCAACAAGTTGTAACCGATTGTTGGGATTCATCAGGGAAACGATGTACTTAATGTTTATAACACAATTCATTTTTGGTTGAATGTAGACACAGACTATAAAAAGTTGGAAAGTTTTGAGGAGAGTTGTAACACATACCATTTCTACGCTTATTGAGGGCATAGAGACAATTTTACAGTTGTAGCAATTTCTAATGGCAATTAGAACTCCACCACCAGACTTTTTACTGCTAGTTAAGGAAGACCGATCTGACCGAAATATTTGATACGAACTACATAGTATTCCATTGTCCAAAATAGACTTATCTAACCATGTTTCAGTAAAAAGTATTGCATCATAGTTAAACCCAAGACTTGAAGCAAACATTGATTTTAGTTTTGTCTTCAATCCTCCAATATTTTGGTAGAACATTGAGAAATAACTCATTGAGTATTTCGTACATTTGACCTCTTTTTGGCTACAGTAGGTCGCTTCCGAAAAGGGTGAACTATTGAGTTTACCGGCCAGAATTTCTCATCATTTAATAATTTAAAAATATCATTATTACGCTTTACATCAATAATGAAGGAGGAGTAGTTCCGATCTACATTCAGCTTCATTTTGCGAATGTTAAGACAAGATGAGTCTAAATTTGGTGATTTTTTTAGTAAATAAGACCATATCATTGACTCACTAGTTGTTTGTGGAAAATTTGAAATAAAAATTGGCAAAGGTCTTTCCATAGCAACGAGATCAAATTCCTCTGCGGTTCTTTCTCCCCCCACTGCGGAAGTTGGGGGCAACAGTTCAATACCATCAGATAAGGATCCTGCCGGGTCAGAAATCCTCTCATCCGTAATGGAAGCTATTGAGGAAACCGGTGGGCCGCCAGTAAACTCATCATTGGATTGAACTGTTGGTTGTTTCTGAGGTTTTTTTGATACGGCTGCCAATTTATCGTTCTCAGGTTGGGGTTTCGGACCTGAACGGAGAGTTCTAGGTTGCAACAAAGATGGTGACGACGAAGATTTCTCCAAGACTTGAGGTTCCCGGTGATTATTTTGTTGCTGAAGAATTTTTTCCGTTGGGTTCTTACATCGATCCGATCGACTTTTATTTGAAAGCGGTGAAGGCGTCAGCAAAATCAATGGTACTTGAACTTCAGGATTTATTTGCGGACCTTAAAACTTTCACTCATTCTTTCTGACGATAAAACATCGAAATCGAATAACTTTTGAATATCCGAAAATATTGTGGAGACATTGTTGAATAATTTTTGGAGTTTAAGGACTTTCCAATGTAATTTATCCACCGAGATTTTGTCATGCTTAGTACAAAAGTACCGTAAGCCATCTACAGAAGTGAATTTATCAGCATCCTTACCGTTAATACCTATGCATTTAGCATGAACTAGTTGCAAGCATACGGCACAAGAAACTGTTACATCACTAGAAGTTTTTTTACAGACTAGACAGCTTAAGGAATCCATATTCAAAATACGAAAGGCGTTTTACGTGATCTACATAAAAAAAAATATAATAATAACAACAACAAAAAGTTGGCAACCCTTAAAATTGGTATTCCACGCGGTCGAATTAAATGGGTTTTTCACAAAAATTACTATAACTTAGGAAATACGCTAAGCACAGAAATCGTTTACCACTTATTGAAAAGCTGTTGATATTTCCTTTCAGATTTTAAATTTTGATTGTTTTTAAAACTTAGAATTTTAAAATTAAAAAATCAAAAAAAAAATAATATTTGATATAACAGTGAATTGTTCACTTAGAGTTCACTTAGAGTATTTGCTTTAAAGGAAATAAGATTTCTTAGAAATTGCAAAAACTAAGCACTGTATCACCATAAATTTTAATTAAAATGAGAAATGCAACAACTATAAATAGATTGTTAGTGTTTATAATATTTAAGATCGGTTTATAACCACATAGAAACGCGAATTACTCGGGAGCAAACTATACCACTTGAAGATAGGAACAGAATTACCAACTTGGTTAGTTGGCATTTCGAAATTAAAACCAAATAAGGCATTTAAAGCGGTATAAAACGTTGTTGTTATGAACATGCATGGCCTGTCTTAACCTAACTTGCATGCCTGCGAAAAAATCTTCGACGTGAAGTTTGCACCATTATCAGTGACGAGTATCTTTGGAATTCTGTATCTTGTTACGATTTGTTCGTAAAAGACTCTAGACAATGTCGAAGCTTCCATATCAAGAAGAGCCGCACAGTCCATGAACTTTGTTAATTCATCCTGAAAAGTCAAAATATACCTGTTTCCCGAATAACACAGGGAAGACCACATACAATGTCCATATAAACCTTGTAAAAAGGTAGACTTGGAGTGTAAGTTATCACCATGGAGATTTTATTAGTGGGAGTACACTTATTCTGCTGGCACTGTGGACAATTTTTAACGAAACTTTTAACGTCCTTGGACATTTCCATTTAAATTGTTGTCTAATACGAGCCAGCGTTTTCTTATACCCTTGATGACCTCCGAGTGCTGAATTATGAAAATCCTTTAACACCGTTTCAATCTCTTTCCGGTCTGTTAACAGTTCAGGGGATTTGGGTTTTTCGATAAAATTGGGATCGTCTTTAGGTTTAGGTAGAATCTTGTTTGTTTGGTTTTGATGAGCTGGCGAAATTAAAAAGGGATTCTTAGATGCTTGTGCCCGAGTTATTGCCAGACAATGCTCCTCTTTGTTTATTTGAGGTATACGACTAAGAGCATCCGCATTCGTGTTCACCTTACCAGGTTTGTATTCGATTTTATAATCGTACTCCGAAAGCTTATGATGGAACCTGATCAGACGAGCTGTGGGATCTTTCACATGGAAGACTACCTTAACCGGTTGATGATCAGTATAAACCGTGAAGGAACGACATAACAAGTACGAACGAAAATTCTTAACAGCCCAGACAATAGCTAAAAGTTCCCTTTCTATAGTAAAATACCTTTTTTCCGTTTCACTTAAAGATCTACTGGAATAGGCGATCGGTCTGTGTTCACCCACTTTCTTTTAAAATTAAACTAGAAGATGTACAAGTACAAGTACTTCAGTCATTTCTTTTAAGTTTTCTATTGATTCATAATTTATTTCTTTTAGGTACTCTTCCGAATACTTATGTTTCGGTAATGGTAATATTTTATTTGTTTGATAAAATTTTTTATTAAAAAACTCTATTATTTATTATAATTTTACAGTTTTCCATTTCTATTACATAATTTCCTTCTAAAGTATAATTTAAATTGTTACAATTTTGATTTATATTAGTTTTCTGTAGATTTTTTATTATTAAGAATTGATCTTTTTCAATTATCTCATTTTTTTTATAATAGTTAATAGGTTTACAATTTATAGTCTTATTTTCTAAAATACTTTGAATACATTTATTTTCAAATGTTTGTAAGTTTCTGATTTCTTTTGATAAGTGAAACATAGTATTATTTACATTAATCACGTCATTTGTTTCTAAACTTAATATTTTATTTTTTATTGGACAGTTTTGAATGTTATATTTATTATACTTTTCTTTTGTATACTCTGGGATTAATAATATAATTAAAATATTTTCTTTATATTTAGCTAAATTTATGTTTGATCCTTCTAGTTTTTCAAGTGTGATTTTATTTTCTATAATTTCTTGACTGGTTAAAATGGATTTTGTGACTTGTTTTAAATTGTCCTTAAATTCAATTTCAATCTTTAAATTGCTTAATTTTGAGTTATACTTCTTCAAATTATTAATTGTCTCTTTACTATTTGTTAGAATGTCATTTAATTTTATAAATTGCTCATTAAAATGTTTGTTTATTTTTATTTGCGAGATAACATTTATGATAATATTATGTTTGTTTTCTTCTATATTTTTTAACTTATTTTCTATGTTTCTACGATCATCGTCATTCATAGTTCCGAATATGATTTTGAATGTTTCCACAGTTTGGTGTTGGTATTTCTTTAGATTTCTAAATTGATCTTTGTGAAATATCTGTATTTCTCTATGCGGTTTAATTATTCTTTTCTTTCTTTTTTTATTTATTATTTTAACCTTTTTGTGTTTTGTCTTTAATTTGTCAAACTTAGTTGGGTTATTTATTTTGGTATATTTTGGATTTATCTTTTTATCTTAACGATTTTTGTTTATTCTTTTTAGTACATTTTCTTTTGTTCTTTCTATTTTATCGTAAATATTTTTGATCGTCGTCGTCGAATAATCTTAGATTTTCGTTTAAGGTGCTGTGTAGTTTTTCAATATCTGCGTTTCCAGTATGCCTGTAAGGAGTAGTTGTATGTGTTTGAATATTATTTTCTTTGAAACACTCTTTGATAGAATAGGTTTGAAAAGTTGGATCGTTGTCTAATGTCAGTATTTCGGGTTTTTTCATATATGATAATATTTTTATAATGGTTTCTAAAATCTCCATTTGATTTTTTGTTTTTACTTTTTCAACACTTATAAATTTTGAGAACTTGTCGATACACGTTAAGTATTTCGTTTTATTTGGAAGTATCCGAATGTCGATATGATAGTGTTTGTGAGGTTCTAGAGGGGTTTCTGTTTTTTTTATAGGTAATTTAATTGGATTTCTTTCTATTTTTTTTAAATTGCATTTTTCACAGTTGTTGATTATCTTTATTATTAGTTCTTTTAAATTAGGATAATAATATTTCCTTTTGATTTCTAGATATGTTTTCTCGATGCCTATCTGATAATAGTTTTCGTGTTTTTTGCATATTATGTTCTGTGTCTTGTACGTCTTCTAGTATAATTTTTGTTCTAAGTAATTTTTTTGTTATAGTTGTTATTTTTCCAGTATTCTTGAAATTTTAAGAATATTTTGTCTGTTATAAGAATACAATTTTGTATATTTGGGTCACAATCATTTGTGATTTCCTCGAAGTCTTTTGTCATAAAGTCTTTTTGTATTATGTTGATTCTTCTTTTTTGAAAAGGGAAGGTTGTTTCTTTGGAATTTTTGTCATCGATTTTAACTATTATTTGTCTCTTAAATAAGTTTATAGGTTTTTCTGTATTTTTACTAGATTATTACTGTCGCTTTCAGCGCTTTGTTTAGTACTTATGACTTCTTCTTTTTCTAATGGGTTTTCAATTTTTATTCTAGAAAGTGCGTCAGCCACTTTGTTTTCTTTTCCTTGGATGTATTGCATTTCAAAGTCAAATTCTTCGAGTTTGATCTTCCATCTTTGTAACTTACTGTTTGGTTCTTTTAGATTTTGGAGCCAAACGAGTAGTCTATGGTCTGTTAGGACCATACATAGATATTGTCGGAATTGTTTAGTTGGGAGATAGATAGATAGATATGGCTTTTCTGCCGTCTGCCTGAACTGACATTTCATTTTTGTATTTTAAAAATAAAATATTAAAAAATAAAATTAAAGTTAATAATAGGTACTATTTCATAATTATTTACTTTATATAATTTATTGATAAATTTAAAATAAAAATTTGATTAGTTTACAATTTTAAATTTGAAAATTTAAACAAAACATGAAAAATTAAGATGCTTTGAACTGCAGTAACTGGTAAGACTAAATTTGTTAAGTTACGAAACTGTTTCGATAAGTCAAGGCGTGTCTGCAGTACTTATATAGCGTAGACTAGCCTAGTGCTCCGTTAAGTATTTCTCGTCGACTAAGAGAAAGAAAATTCTGGTTGAAATATAAACGACGAATTTCCTGCAATACTGGGCAGATTGCAATGAAATGGTATGTATCTTCAATCTCTCTTCTGTTACAAAGATTACAGATTTGTGGCAGGTCGGCTCGATGGGGCATAAAGTTAATATTAAACAGTTCAACACGAGCTCTGAAAATGTAGCTTATAACTTCAACGGAATTATTTTTGCAGAAATAGTTGGCTTCCGAGGGCAGCTGGTGATGAAGGTTCTTATATGTATTCCTGGATGTTGTAGAACTTGCTCTGGATATATGCTCTTCTCATCTACTTTTGCAGTGACCTCTGCAAACATACCCCGCCATTCATCGATGTTTGTTTCCATTAGCGATAGATGGGCTTCATGAGATTGAGCAATCTCATTCCATTCTTTGAATGGGGATGCATTCATCTGCAGTAGCCTTACCATGATTGATTTATGAAGACTTCGTCCACTTCTATTCATAACTCTTATTATATAATCGGAGTTGGCTTTAAGATTAAAAATATAAAGAGGGGTTATACCAGATTCCACATGGCATAGTTTGGGGTTGAATTCGGCAATCTGAATAATCGCTTGAAGAAATATCTCTGCAAAGTTTAAAATACTTCAAAGAATATGTGTCCAAAAACCTGGACACCATAGCACATGCATGTGTTGACTCCTGTGTGAAAAACACGATATTTTGACATCAGATCGATTTCTTTGTTCGCAAAGAATTTGGCCCTCATTAAGCTCAAAGCCCATTGGTTTTTAGTTTGGCGTGTTTCGAAAAAATTAAGTTATGTGTAAGTAAAACTCCCAGATACTTAAATTCCTGCACAACTTCAATTGGCACATTATTGATGAACCACTTTTCTCCGGGTTGCCTTCTCCTTTTGAGCGCTTCAAAAATCATGGCCTTAGTTTTGTTTGTATTAACGAGTAACCCCCACATCTCGCAAAATGCATTCAGCCTGTTTATTTGCAATTGTAGGGTGGAAGGGTTATCAGCCAGTAATACTAAGTCATCAGCATACAGCAGGACTTTCATCTGAGTATCGGCAAAAGGTATTCCACCTGGTAGTACATCACAAATACCGTCAATAACGTCGCCTTGTGGTGCGCCTGCTATTGCATTAAACCAATCTGAAAAATCCGATCCATCCCAGACAGAGGCACTCGAGACAAGAAACTTGAAATATATCGTCAAGAATTTCCGGGAGATTCCCATCATTGAGAGTTTATACAGCAAAGCTTGTCTATTAACACTGTCAAATGCTGCTTTAAAATCGACGAAACAAGCGTATAGTTTTTCTTTTTTTCCATTGATTTTCTGGCTATACTTGTTATTGCGAATATATGGTCCATCGTCGAGTAACCCGAGCGAAAACCGGCTTGAAACATGCTTAGGATGTTTTTGTCTTTGATCCGTTTGGTCAATCTTTCATAGAGAATTGAAGTGAAAATCTTCCTCAATGAGTTTAGAATAGAAATTCCCCTATAATTTTCTGGAAGGTTTCAATCTCCTTTCTTGTTCGGGATATATGACTCATTATATAATCTGTTAAAGCATATTAGGAGATAATTCTTAAATTGATCCGTAAAATTCTACTGGAATTCCATCAGTTCCCGGTGCTTTGTTATTTTTCATCTTATGTAGAATTAACTCCATTTCCAAAAAGAAATTGTACCATCCAGCTCTTCGACAATAACGTTGGGTAGAGCGTAAGAGAAAGAGTGGTGGTCCACGTCAGCCGACAACAGAGTTTTAAAATGTGCTGCTAGTGTCTCAGCTCCGAGAGTATTCACCATAATACGATTACGTCTACCCAGCTCACGGACATTGTTCCAGAATGCTGTAGAATTTTTACATTCAGCTAGCTTTTTCGCTAGATTACTATTGTATTCCTTTTTTTTTGCTGCACAAAGTTTTTTTATATTCCTTAATCACGTTTAGATAAATATTTCTGAAGAACAAGGCATTCGACGAACGAAATAGTAAAAGATATACAAAGGAAAGGTTGCGGAGGCTCTTACACTCATTATCGAACCAAACATTTTTAGGAGTGAATGAATAAGTAGTGTTGTTGTTGCGAGCAAATGGAATTGAAGAATGTATTACTCTAATTGTTTGTTCATCCAGAGTTGCAGTGGCGATTTAAAAGGGTTTTATATAGGGAAACACTACTTTCTTTCCATCTTAGCTTAGGAAAATTAATTGAGTTTCTATGAGTACCTTCATTAACAAATTTTACTTTTATTTTTATTGGTAAGTGCCTCGAAAAATTTGCCAAGCCCACTTTGAAGTCAACAACTGAATTCAACCATGCTGCCGATACTACACAAATGTCAATGACTGACTGTCTTTGGCCACTGATGAAAGTGAACTCTCCAGAGCTGTCACGTGAAGTTGATCCATTCAGCACAAATAATCCGAAGTTTTCAAATAATTCGGAAATTAGTCTACCATTTCGGTTAAATTGTTCGTCTTTGAAGTTTCTCCTGATGTAAGTAGAGTCTTGCGATAGTAAACTATAAACAGAAGGATTCTAATATTCTCCAATACGTGCATTTAAGTCTCCAATAAACATAATATTCTCCAAAATGGAGCTATTGACGAAATCTATTAAACATTCATAGTCATGCTGCCAGTTATTACAGTTTAAGTACACCGGAATTACTGAATATTTAAAATTATCATTAAGAATTTGAAAAATAAGTCTATTTTCTATTCGAATAAGGTTTACAAAATTGCCATTTATAGTTTTCTTGGCCCCACATAAAATTCCCCCACTGGCTCTACCATACATACTGGATCTACATGCAAATGAACAAAATATTTTGAAATTATTAAAATATTTAAAAAATTAATTTTCATTTTTTTCTTCTAAAAATGTTTCTAATAAAATTATAATATCAAAATCTTGAATAAAGTTATAAAAATCAGGTTGTAAGAGCTTACTTCTAAGACCTGTAATATTATATGATAAATTTTTTAAATTTAAAAAGTTTTTATTAATATTGTGGCAGACGACAGATTCCCCCTATTGTGTACCCCCCCTAACTACTTGTGGAGTTTGATTAACAGGTGGTGCTTGCGTCGGTTGAGAGTAAGATGAACTTGATGGCAGATCAGAAACCGCAGTTAACTTCACTCCCTCGCCGCAGTCAAAAAATTCATACGATCTGTCACCAAACATCTGCTTAATAAATGACATTTCTGTAGAAGTTCTGATACATAGTCCTCGTGAATATTTGTAAACAAATGTGTGGCTATTGATTTGCATTTTGTCGCCTTTTACAATTATTTTCGCGTTCGGATTAATTTGATTAATTTTTGTTCGGAATGGTAGGAGTGTTTGTCTCTTCTTTCTATACAGAATAGATTGCTCCCTAAAGATACTGATCCCCGAGTTCTTAAGCTGGTGGGCTATAATCTTGTCCATGATTTCTGCCGAAAAAAACATTGTATATACATTGCCTATAGTACTATCATGAGACGAGAAAAATCTTTCTACCTAGAGCCGCTTGGAGTGCTAGTGTAGGGACATTTTATTTGAGTGAGGGAGAATTAAGAGCATGGTTCTTAGTGTTATGCTTTGTGCTTATTTTATTGCGCATGTGCAATGTGAGGGAAGAAAAAACCAAAGGAGAACATTAAATAATTCAGTATTTTGTTTTGTTCATTGTATAGGTATATGTATATAAACTGCTAGCAGTTTTGAAGTTTATATACAATGGTTTCGCTGAGCTGAGGCGAATACTTTTTTGTAAGAATTTATACACGATCCAACATTTTCATTGTTTAGTTTTTTTTTATATGGAATATCTATGTATTCATGTATACATGCGTACGTCATTGACCAGACTTTTGATTTGAGTTTTTTAGGATTTTCAAGTTTTGAACGAGCACTACCTACATACATATTTGTCATATTTGTACATATTTTCAATTTTTTTACTATTACCTATGAAGGTTGTCGTCTTCAAATAATGTACACATTCATTCTTGAAATTTAAACACAAACTTTATTCTTGCTGTGGATGGATTTTTGTTTTGAATTTTGCTTTCCATTCAGATAGGTACATACATATGTATATGTAGGTACCTATCTGAATGAACTATGTGCAGAAATTCAATCAAAAATTGTTTGTAAATTGATTTATATTATTATTGATTGATTATATATTATTGATTTATAGTAACAAAGATCTTTTGTTTGTTTGAGGTTTATATAATAGGTACTAGTTGACCCATCCAGCTTAGCTCGCGGGAAAGAAATTTATAGTTAAACCAAAATATTTCTTTGAACTAATCTTCTATAGAATTGCTAAAAATACCACGGGTTTTTTAAAATTTCTAATACCTAATTGTTTAATTTTTACTTGCAATTATAGGTAGGTACTAAGTACAAGTTTTGCATTCGCGCAGAAAAAAAATTGAGATAACAATCAAATATAACATTACGATTATAGAGAAACATATTTGAGTCACTGGCAAAATTCTGTCCGTCTACTAAACGGTTTGGCCAGTCGTCTTTAAATTTGGAATAGGTAGGTACCTACCTATAAGTTTATTTTCACATTCGACATAGGATTTTTTTAATTTCTTTTTTGATTTCATAAAAAATTATTTGTTTAATATTTTCCCCCAAATTTTGTTTTGTATTGCTCGGTTGAGCATTAGCCACTAGTCTAAGGAAAGCAAACTTCGTTATTTCTATTATTTTTATTTAAAAGCATTTCATGATCATAACAGCATACAGCATACAGAATAAATAATAAGGACGCCTATGATAAACACATAAGCATGCAAAAACACTAACAAATAAAAAAAAATACTCGATTACCTACTGAATGCAAAAATTTCAATCAAGAAAAGAACTCAACTCAACGGTCACTACCTTTACTTTTAGGCCTACAATTTAAATTTCAATGTCCCCTCTGGGGAATGCCAAAATAATCACACACACCAAGTTTGAAGACAATCGCTTAAGCCGTTTAGGCTGTAGCTCGTTATGCATACTGACAGACAGACAGACAGACAGAAGACAGACAGACATTTTTTGTCGATCACTTTTTTAGACTTCTCTATGACCGTAATGTCATGTTTCATTGTTATCTAAATTTTTTTTTTTTTTTAAGGAATTCTAAACTTGCCTTATAGTCCCTATAATCGCAAGTAAAAATTGAAAAAATTCCTCTGTAGAATGTCAAAATAACCTTAAGTTCTAAATATGAAGACGATTGGCTCAAGCGTTTAGGCTTTAGTCCAAGAAACATCCGTACAGACAGACCTACAGACAGACGGACAGAATTTTGCCAGTGACTCAAATATGTTTCTCTATAATCGTAATGTAATGTTTCATTATTATCACAATTTTTTATGGTCACGAATCCTAAACTTGACTTATAGTCCCTATAATCGCAAAGCTACTTGTGCATAAACTTCAACATCAACGAAAACGAAGCCAATGAAATGAAAATTCAAAAAATTAAATCATTGTCGATCATCTTCGTTGTTCACCGTCACTGAGAACAGGATATACACAATACACATACACATGTGCTTATTAAGTTTTCCTTGCTAGTATCTCCCTCACCCTCGCTCACACCATCTACTACACACCGACGACCGAACCGATCGACCTGAATTTAGCTGAACATTTTATCAAAGATAATATAACAAGTATACCTACGTAAATACACACATTATGTAGGTATGTATGTAGGTACATAACTAAATATCTACCTACCCTCGTAAGTTTTATATGAAAACAATATAAAACTCAAAATAAACTTAACAAAAAGCTTAAACATATACCCACCCCCCAGACACCATTCATTTGCAAAAGTCGTTTTTCTTCTTTTTTTGTCATTCCTTTTTTAAAACTAGCCATATCGTCGCCCTCCTTGTGTGAAGCAATCCAGTTGTGCAAACAAAAAACTATACTCGCATCGTTGTATATAAACTGCAAACTGCGAAGTACATGTTCACAGAGTTTCTCTTAGAATTCTCTTTGTTCGCCTCTTTTAATTTACCGAGTTAACTTTACCTAGAGCCGCTTGGAGCGCCACGGTCCGCATGTCACCATGATAGTACTATAGCAGTTCATATACAATGGAAAAAAACTCAATAATAACAGTTCCGCGTTGTGCGTTGTTGTTGTGTATTTCACGGGAACGTTTTACATGCAATCCATTAGCCTTCCTGTAGCTTAAGAAGCCCCTTGCAAGTTTGTAAAGCGAATTGACTTCCATTGGTTTCTGCGTTTATAGGAAGGTGTACTTCAATAGAGCATTCGTTGGCTTTTCGTGAAATGACTTCCAACTGATTTTCCAGAAGCTCGCATCTTTCTGACATTATATTAATTTTGTGATTAAGTTGCGCGTTTTCTGTTTTCAGAGAATTTATTTCGCTGCAATGTCTCGACAGATCGTCCCTTGTAGCAAGATCCTTTAGTTTATCGGACAGAATGCCATTGAGAATGTTTTTTAGCTCATCTGTAGATAGTTTTCCTACTTCCATCTTATGATCGTTTTCAGAAAGAATATTTTTTGCCACTTGTGTTAGGCTCAGGAGAGGTTTCCAGTAAGTTTCGCTTATTACGATTATTTTTCATAAAGAAAGTACCGTACCAAGATAGAACTACTGCGATAATTAAATTTGTGAAAAACTCCGTACGTGTTGATGTAACTGGTGAATTATTGTGTTGTGTTGAAGTCGTTAAAAGAGTTGACTTTTGAAGTTTTTGTTCAAAAACAATGTATAATTTAAAAAAGAAATTTAATTAATCGCAAGAAACAATAGATTTTAAACTTTCACTTTTGACAAATGAAATGTCATTCATGTATATTTAGTTGACTATACTATTGCTAGTAATTCTTTTTCAATTGTTAAATAGTGACATTCATGTTCGTTGAGTGTCCTGCTCGCAAAGCATAAAGGTCCATGATTTTGACAGAGTACTGCTCCAATAGCTAAGTTGGAGGCGTCTGTTGTTAAAACAAATTCTTTCAAAGATTCTAATGCTTCTACATATTGTTCATCTTTACTGGCTGAACACAATGCAAAAACGGAACTGCATTACGGAGACGGAGTACGGAACAGCTGTCATATTTGTCGTACGTACCAATTTTAATCGGAACACAATGCACGTACAGTAACTTTGACATTTTAGTTTTAAAATGTATGGAAAACCAAAAAAAAATAAAAAAAGAGAGAATAAACTTTTGTGCAACGAATTGAAATATTATCAAGTAGAATGGAATTATCTGGTGTTATTTCAGTTATACTAAAAAAAAAGTTTTGGAAGAGACAGACGAAAAAAAGTTTGTTCTCTCATTCATAATTTCTCTCTGCGTCAGATGAAATGCCAAATTTACTGCACGTAACTGGCTGAACACAATGCAAAAACGGAACTGCATTACGGAGACGGAGTACGGAACAGCTGTCAAATTTGTCGTACGTACCATTTTCAATCGGAACACAATGCAGTACAGTAACTTTGACATTTAAATTCAAAAATGGATGGAATACCAAACACAAATGATAAAAAAGAGGAGAAACTCTTATACAACGAATTGAAATATCACTAAGAAGCATGGAATCATCTGGTGTTATTTCAGTAATACTAAATAAAAGGGTTTGGGGGGACAGACGTACGAAAGATTGTTCTCTCTTTCATAATTTCTCTCTGCATCAGATAAAATGTCAAATTTACTGTACGTAAAAGTTAAAAGTTAACCAACCTTTCCGTATGCGTATTGCAGTTCCGTATGCAGTAACGTACCATTGTGTTCGCAAAATACAGTTCACGTGTATTCAATGTTTGCAGTTCCGTATGCGTATTCCAATTCCGTCGTCAATGTGTTCAGCCAGTAAAAGTTAAAAGTTAACCAACCTTTCCGTATGCAGTAACGTACCATTGTGTTCGCAAAATTGAGTTCGCGTGTATTCAATCTTTGCAGTTCCGTATGCGTATTCCAGTTCCGTCGTCATTGTGTTCAGCCAGTTAATGTTTATTTGTGTGTCGTTCTTTAGACATATTGTCATAGGATTTATTATATCTGCGAAATCGTGAATAAATTTACGATAATAGCCTTTGAGTCCTCAGAAACTCTGTATTTCTTTAATTGTTTTGGGAATTGGGAAGTATTTTATTGTTTTGATTTTATCTGGGTTAAGTTTTATGCCTTCTTTAGTTGATGATCTAAAAATTGGGATTCTTTTTTCATGAATTCACATTTGTTTAAACTTACTTTCAAATTTACGTTTTGAAGTGTTTTTAGTATTTTGTATAAAGCAGTAATGTGTTCTTCTAATATTGTGCTAAAGATAATTATATCGTCTAAATAGACGTAGCATGTTTTGCCAATGTGTTCTTTTAATACTTGATTTATCATTCTTTGAAAGGTTGCTGGGGCAGTTTTCAAACCGAAAGGCATTCTTTTAAACTCATAATGTCGGGAAAGGGTGCTAAATGCAGTTTTCTCTCTGTCTTCAGTGTTTACTTCAATTTGATGAAAGCCTTTAGTTAAATCTAGGGTCGTGAAATAGTTTGCACGTCCTTATTTATCTAAAATATCGTCAATTATGGGAATTGGATATTTGTCTTCTTTAGTTTTACTTGCGATTATAGGAACTATAAGGCAAGTTTAAGACTCGGGAATATAAAAAAAATTGAGATAACAATCAAACATGACATAACGATTATAGAGAAGCTTAAAAAAGTCATTGGCAAAAAATGTCCGTCTGTCTGTTTGTCTGTCGGTCTGTCCGGGTGTATATCGAGCTGCAACCTAAGCGGGTTAAGCGATTGCCTTCAAATTTGGTATGTGTTTATTTTTTGGCATTCCTCAGAGGGGAAATTGAAATTTTATTTTTAGGGCTAAAAATAACGGTACTTGCCATACGGCCGTTTAAGAAAAGCTTATTTTTCTCGAAAACGGCTCCAACGATTTTGACGAAATTTTTTCGTTGGTATTTACTATTATTTGATTAGAACCACATATACGGGAAAAGTCTATTAACGGGACCTTTTATACAACGGTTTTACTTTCGTTAATTGTGATGAAGAAGGATCTACTTCTAAAGGTTGAGGGTTTTGTCCTCTTTTATAATTTGGATCATAATTATTATTCCCATGATAGTTGGGATTTCTATTATTATGATTAAAAGGAGGCTGTATGTATATAGGATTTCCAGGTTGAACATTTCTATTCTGTATAAAATTATAATTGTGTTTTACCTGTGTGTTATAGTGTGGTTTAACATTTTGGGGGTTTTGATAATATTTTGTTTCAAACTTTTCAACTTTTCAAATTTTTCGCTTTTTTCCTCATTTATTTCATTTATAAAGTTTGCTTGTGTAAGTTCGTTGAGAGCTTCTTTTTAAATTTTTTGTACAGTACGCATGTGTACGGGTAATTGTACGGTTGCATTATTATTCTCTATCTCAAGTGGTTTATTTTCTTGGATAGTTTTTTGGTTAAGTTCACATAATTTTTTCTGTATGTCGTTATAGAATGTCATTTCGTTATTTTTATAAGTTGTTTGTTGTAATTCGTCATTAAGTGAGCGAGAGTTTTTGAATCCTCCAAAGTTCTTTATTGAGAGTTCTTTAATGTCTTTCCGCTTAATAAAATGCGGATAAATTTCGAAACATCTTTTTGCTTTTCCTATTAGTTTTGTTTTTAAGATGTTAATACAATTGAGTTGTGAGGCGTCATCGTATTTGTTAAATGTAGGACCAATTCCGTCTGCACTGTTTATAAAATTGTACAAGTCTTTCTGTTCTACCGTCGAAGTTAGGTAATTTCTCAATGTATTTTAGTGGATCTAAAGTTAGTGTGAGTAGAGTCATTTTAAATTCTAATTTATCACTTGAATCACTATTACGATTTTTTGTATTGATTTTACTTAAAATATTTTGATACTTAAAAATATTCTTACACTTGTTGGGTATCTGTTGATTCGTGAATTGTGTGAGTGGTTTGTTTGTTGATAAATCTTCTTCTGAACTGCTAGTATGACTTTGTTGCTCTTCCTTCCATCTGTTTGTGATCCTTTTGGACATCAATTTTTTTTTGGTTTATTGTTTGTGAAATTAATTTTTTCTTTATGAACTTCGCAATATTATCATTTTCGTTGAATTGAATTGCTAAATTAATTTCGGTTTATTTTCAATGCGTTGGAATAATTTTTTAAAAGTGTTTTTATTTTTCTTAAAATGTAAATGTGTGTAAATGTTATTTTGCTTGACTCTAGACTTTATTAAACTTGAAAGGAGTTCTTCACTTTTTATTTTACTATGTCAAATAAATTTTCTTATACGTAGGATATTTTTCCGATAGTTAATTTCACTAAAACGTTATGAGTGTAAGTTCTTACAGGATTCTAGCCAATTTAGTAGAATCCTACCGACTGCGCCAATTTTAACACTTGATTTTAAAAAAGAAACTACGAGTTTCATAAAGAAAGGCTCATTCTTTATTCAACTGTATTAAAGAGTTCTTATATTACTTGTAGCGAGTTCTACGTTAATTTAAGATATGTCTATTGTTTTTCACTTCGGCTTATTTATAACAATTTTATAGGTATCGTATTGTAGATGTGCGTACGTGACTTTCTTCATGGAAGTCCGTTTACACTAGATAAGAATAATCTTGAGCATATCGTTGATTATGTTTATTTTGTTACTTTGTTTCTTATCTCTAACATGAATTCTTTTTCTGTTTGTATAGGTTTTGTTCGTGATATTTCAGTTGTTCAGAACAGACTTACTTTATGTAGATGTTCCTTCGTCAAAACTTATATATATGTATATATTATATGTACATATATACCATCCATATATATACTATATATATATATTTTTTCTTGGTACCGCCGTAAATGCCCTATCTAACTTAAAGATATCTATCCTGGTGTATTAGCCCCGCTGTATTCAGCAGAGCTCTGTTCTTCAGGCCGTGATTATGGTGAATAGACTCATTCAACTTATACACTTGCTGAAAAGCAGAACTAACTGTCTAAACCTTCTCCAATGGATTCTCGATCACAAAGAAATCGTTGTCCAAGACGGCGTTTGCCAGATCTATTCCTGCGGTTAGGAGTATGACACGGAAGACCGTTTTTATTGTTTTTCCTAAAAATGTTATTCTCAGGAAAATACTCGGGTGGCTAGAATTAACGGCTCGAATTCTGTTATCCCAATACGAGTTAATAGACAAACAATAGTTTCGTACAATGAGCGAGTTGAAATTTTTGATTGCCGACTTCAGTGTCCTAATCTCCAGGTCGTTTCTGTCAGTAAACCGCCTGTACAAGAGTTTTAATCTTGTAAAGGCCTCTTTTTTGTCTTTGTTTCTATTATCGCGTTCTTGTAAATTTCAATTGCCTTTTGTTTTTTGTATCGTGGGATTGTTCTGTCCATCGTTTGTTTTATGGCACCATCTATCTGAAGAAAGTATCCATCGATCTCTACATCGGAAAGATTCCTGTCGTTTGGAGGCGATATGTTGTTGGAGAGGAGTTCTCTTGTCAGGGAGGTAGAGAAATGTGGCCAGCGTGCCTTACTAAAATTGTAAGAACGCGCAGGCACAAATTCATCCAACATCACAAGCTCGTTTGGTAGCTGTATGACGGCGCCAAGTCCGCAGTGGTCACTGTCGTATTCAACCGTCCGTAAACAATTTCTTGTCTGTTGATTCACAGAGTCAGCTACTGTCAGTCTTGAGTCTACCAGTAGTAGATCTAGAAAAGCACTGCTCTTTGATTTCCCTAATCTTCATGTTTAGCCAGCAAATAATAATTCTCATCCGAGTGAAGACTAAGGCACTCGAAAAGTTTAACGAGCTCTGCTATAAAATTTGCAGGTTGAGGTGCTTCTGGTAGGTACACGGCGATCACGTACATTCGCTTCCCATCTTGGAGAGAAATGCATATGATGCAAGCTTCTAGCAACTCGAAATTTCGCACTTCACTATTATATATGACCTTGTGATCAATACCTTTTCGCAAAAAGATAGCGACCCCACCCCCATGAGTAAAGTTGGGCCGGTCCCTTCTTACGATATTGTGATTATTATGAATCAATGTGTGTTTCTGGTTTAGCTTGGTTTCGCTAGCCAAAAAGACATCTGGGCTGTGATCATGGAAAAATTAAAACAAATTTGTTCTACGCTCGGTCCTGATCAGTGTATTTAAATTCACAGCCAGGATTTTAAAGGGGTTCTCGTACAGCACGCCCATTAAGATTTCAATTGCCCTAAACGGGGAAGGTAAGCGTAGACACCGTCTTGTCTTTCCTCCTGCTTTCCAAGTTGTTGTTGTAAGCTAGTTAACTGGGTCTGAATGGCCTGCAACAAAGTCATCATATTGGCCTGAACTGCAGATGATGTAGGCCTTGGGCCTGTTTGGCAACCTTTGGTTGTGACTGTACCGTTGTTGTTGGCCTCCCTGACGCCGTTTGAGCGTAAGGGATTTGAGGCACAACGGTTATCGCAGCAAGAGTTAAAACAGGTTGCCTCTCCGCCACCTTCGGAGCTTTTGTTGACTCTCGCAGAAGCAGTATAGAATTGTGTGCTGATCTTGGGCGGGTGTTGATATTCAGTATATTAAGAATCGATGTAGATATGATAGATCCAGATAATAATTGAAACAGTAAGATGACATTATGTACCTGCCTTCTTTTCCTTAGCGTCGAAAGATGGAGAAGATTTAAACGGTTCACATAGGGTGGAAGAAGTAGGTTTGGGTTCCACGGAAGACGACGAAGAGCAAACAAAAAACATTTTTTTTGGACGCTTTCAATTTTATTTATGGCAACTTCATAGCTAGGGCACCATATTCAGCTACAGTACTTCAAAATAGGGCGGACAAGTGAACTATATAAAACTTTTGCAATGTAGGGATCAGCAAATTCTTTAGATAATCTCATAATGAAGCCAATGCGGCTCCTTGCTTTGCTTATTATTATGTCAATTTGGGGATTAAAGGAGAGTTTTTTGTCGAATAAAACTCCTAAGTCATTGAATGCATCAACTCTTTCAACAATGTCTTCTTCAATAAATTGAATACGTCATAACCTTACACTTTCTTCTATTGAGTTCCATTCCATTCGAGCAACACCAGGCAAAAACTTTGTCAATGTCATGTTGTAGGAATAAGTATCCATTTGGCATTGAATAATTACAAATAGAAGGGGCACTGGGCAAAACTGTCGACCGGTTTAAAAGGAAAAAAAAGGATATTTGGGGAAGAAAACAACAAAAACGAACAGAATGGCGCAAATAGACACCCTTATTTTAATACATTAACTTCACACTACTTAAAATGCTTAGTTCTGCTTTAAGTTTTTTCTAAATTATAAACAAAATAACCTCTGCACTAGTTAAAATCAAATTTGAATTTTGTTGTTATTGGATTTAGGCAGGGTTTGTGTGTGTTCTTATATTCAAAATGGAGTTTTGTGAGAGCGAGCCGTCATTCTCTCTGAGAGATTTTAGTTTCACACTAAAAAGATATTGCAAGGTATTCCTGTTATTAAAAATCTAGTTTCACACTAAGAGAAAATCAATTTTTGAATCGTCTATAATTGAAGAACTACAGTTTAAATGTCAAACTTTATTTCTTTTAGTTTGGTATTAAAGCGTCTATAATTTTGGGCCAATATCTTTATGATTTTTTTCTTTAGCGACTGATTGATATGTGTGAAGGTCAGCTATCCTTACCTCAACACAGGGTCGACTGGCTAAATGGGTTGTTTTTTTTTTGTGTGTCATGAGAATATTCGTTGTTTGATTGAAATCTGAAATGACAACGATGATGTTTGGTACAATTTTCTTTTCATAATTTTTGGTAAGTCATTTATTTTCTTAGTATAGAAGTTTCTTTAACTATGCGACATTTATTTTTGTACCTCCCATTCTCATCTTTATCAACATTTTGTTGATTTAAAATTCGATCCTAGGTAATAAAGGTATTGAGGGTTTAAAATATAAGCAAATATTGAATGATTTATATCTAGTTTTGAAATGGTTAGCGATTATAGGTACATACTGATCACATTAATGAAAACCAGAATCGGTTTGGTTTTTTTAATGTTTATTTAAAATGAGAGCATGTAAAGATCAATATTCATTGTAAGATAATTAATTCAATGAATATTGACACTAAGCATTGATCGCTGTATTAGATAGGTACTTCTATTTTGTCCAAAATAATGACGTACAATAATTTTGCATGTTTTATTTATTTGTTATTTTTTCAATAATTTCTGCTCTATAGTAAAGTTTTTTTAAATCTTTAAATATCAAAAAAAGTTGAGTTTAAACTTCAAAAATTAAGAAAAAAATAATAAAAAATATGTACACAGTTCATATTTATTTATTTTTTTTCAAAATATATATAAAAAGTACTAAATTTGCTTTACTACTTACTTACTTACTTACTTACTTACTTACTTACTTACTTACTTACTTACTTACTTACTTACTTAGTTATGACACCTATTAATTCTTAATTGAACACTGAAAACAAAATAATATTATATCTATGGGTTCTATAGTTTTCGAGAATATGTACATTTATCAAATCCATTTTTTATTAGGAACTTTAAGGCAAGTTTAGGATTTGTGATTATAAAAAAAAATTGAGCTAACAATCAATCATGATATTACGATCATAGAGAAGGCTAAAAAACTTATTGAGAAAAATTTTCCATCTGTCTGTCTGTCTGTCTGGGTGTAAAACGACCTGCAGGCTAAACGGGTTGAGCGATTGCCTTCAAATTTGGTATGTGTGTATCTTTTGGCATTCCTCAGAGGGGAACTTTTTTTAGAGCTTAAAATAACGGTACCTGTCATATAACTGTTAAGGAAAACCGTTTTTTCTTGAAAATTGATCGAACGATATTATGAAATTTTTTGAGAATATTTTTGCGGCTATCATTTGGCAAAAGCCGACTTTACCGGAAAGTCTAAGAACAGTACCTTTCATATAACGGTTTTTAACATTTTTGACTCACTCGGTAACATTTCTTTGGATTTCCGTCAAAATTATATATAGCCAAATCAATCCTGCATACCAAAATTTTGAATAATTATTTTTGTTTTTTTTATATTAAATTTTTTTTGAAAATTCAATATTTTGAAAACTAATTAAAGAAAATATTTTCAATTCAATAATCATACCAAAATCTCCAAACAATTTTTTTTTCAAAAACCTAAAAAAGAAAAACAAGATTTTATCAAAATCGTTCCAACAATTTTCGAATTCCTTTTTTATAAATTCATTATTATTTAAGGCGTGTGATGGCGTACTTCGGTTATACTAAAACCGTTAATATAGTTGTGGTTTAGACACTCTTTATAAGATCAAACCATGAATTTTTTTATGTTACTTGTTTCTTTTAAGGGGAGCATGTGCTCTCCACCTCCGCGTGGTGCTCCTGGAAACAAGGTTCTGAAAGTGTGACTGTTAATTCAGTTACTATAAGTAAGGCCTTGGCGAAGTGAGAGCGTAGAAGGGATGATTGGAGTGGTGATGAAGTTTTTAATGGTCTGGGGATTCGAGATTGAGAAAGTGGGATATCGCTTTTGATATTGAGAATCCCCAGAGAAAATTGATGAAACTTGAGGTTAATGCTGAAAAGAAGAGGTGCTAACACACCTCTATCGAAGTAAGTTAACCAGGAAAAGATTGAGCCGTTGTTGAGAGGTTAAAGTGGAAAAGTGGAGGTGCAAACACACCTTTAGTTTAGTACGCTTTAACCAGGAAACAGATGGAAGCGAGTGAAATGTTGAAGTGAGGTTGAAGTTGAAAAGTGAAGGTGCCAACACACCTTTACTTAGTAAGCTTCAACCAGGGAAAAAGGAACTCACTATGATACCTCTTGGGTATTGTAGATGAGTTCAGTAACAAGATGAAACGAATGGAACAAAAGGAATTATTGACGGAAAAGTTGCCGAGGGCGACATGCCCCCTATGAGTTGGGTTTATAAACTCATGGTTTGGTTTGCCTAACAAACAAGTGCAGCTTAGCTGGGCGGGGTGATGGTGAAGATTCAGTGACTTTTCTCAACACTGTTTTTGAATCCATCACTCTGAACACGGGGTGGCGGATCCCGAATGACGATTGTGGCAAGTCAAACCGCAAGTTTCTTTGAAGCTAGGCCATACCCATGGCTGAATAAATGTTGGGTACCGCGGGTTATCAGGAGAGCCCAGTTGATTACGTGAGCAATGCTCGGTAGCAACTGCCTGATAAATGGGAAAGGATTCGCGGGGGCTGTGGTTATACCCAAAGCGGGAGCATATGGTTTGTCACAAGATGACTTACTAGAGGTGCATGATAGGCCTCGCTCCTAAGCAAGGGGAATAACCATGACCACAAAATGATTATTAAATTGCTACTAGAGTGGTCAGGGGAGCCACTCTAGTGAAATAACATTATATTTAATATGATGATACGTAATTAGAGTGGACTGAAGGCACCACTCAAAGAGTGACTGGTAACCACTCTAGGGATCTGGTCAATGCTGATTTTGACTCCAGATGGGTAGGCCCATCGTCAGATTAAGCCTTAATAGGCAGGTGCTGACGTAAAGCTTATCTCGATCTGTTTCTTTTAAGGATCTAGCCTAACAATTTGAATAGACACATAAGAACAAGTACGTGCTAAATAACGGCAATATCTAAAATATTGTGCTAAGCCCTTTTTCAAAGCCAAAATTCTGCTTTATCATATTATTTTTAAATTAAGTAATTTGTATCAATATTTAAAAAATAAAAAATTCATCGCACTATAATGAAATGCTGACGATATGTCTAGCAAATGGTGAAATACCAAGAAAAAAACAACACACAGCGCATTCCTGCACGTACGCTGGCGGCTCCCGTTAAGTTAGTTTTTTAAGAAAAAACAATATAAACAGTTCAAGTGTATTCAGGAAGTGTGGAAAAAAGAGGCCCCTGTGTAGCCGTTTCAAAAGCGGAAGAAAAGGAAGTTCTAGAAACTAGCCGATCCATCCTACCATCAAACATATAACCAACCATGAAGATGAAGTTCCTGATCCTGATTCTAATATTAGATTAATTTATAAGATATTAATTTATAAGAATTTGAATACAGTGAAAATTAATTTAGCAACTAATATACAGTGAAAATTAATTAAGAAAAGAATATTAAACACAGTGACAATTACTTAAGAAATAAGTTTTTTTTCGAAATTAGTTAAGTAATTATTGATTATATTAAAAAAAAACTAATTATATTAATTATATTGAAAGGAAAAAAAACATTACATAAGTTAAACAAAAGAAATCTATTTTTATTATAAGATTTTAACAAAAACAAATGAAATTATAAAATATAAGTATATTAATAAATATAAGTATATTAATACAGAGAGAGTATACAATACAACTAAGATTTGAAATTTAAATAAACAAATTTACACTTAACAAAATATAAATCGTACATTCAGATAAAAAAGGGACTTCACGATAAAAAGTCCTCAAACAGTACAATCGTGATAAAAGACCCAAATTAAACCAAAAGAAAAAAATTACCATGCCAGACTTAAGATCAAGCGCAACTAGAGTTGTTAGAGTTGACAAACGAAAATCCAAATTCTTCATTTCAATCAATGAATTCTCGCAACGAATTACCAACTGAGCCTCAATCAACCCCTGAGCTTAACGCTTATATTTCATCCATTGCTCAGCTCGTGTTAGAACAAAACGGACACAACCTAGTTAAAAAGGTTTTAAATCCTAACACTAATTTATTTCCTGGTGTGAAGCAAGCAATTGATCCTATAAACCGGAAAAATTTATCCGATATGGATAAAATTTCAAATGCCTGAGAAACTTTTCGGGAGATCCAGGAGAATTCAGCTCCTGGAAAAAAGCATAGATCGGGTACTACAATTGTACGAGCTTTTTAAAGGCATCCCGAAATTATGGGATTTTGAGTACCATTAGGAACAAGATAGTCGATAACGCAGATACCGCTCTTGAAGCCTATAACATTCCCTTGAATTGGGAAAGCATATCTCGCTGTTTAGGTATGCACTACGCCGATAAGCGTGATCTACTAAGCACACTAGAATACCAAATGATATCATTAGTGCAAGGAAACAACTCTATACAAGAATTTTATCAAAGGGCGTATTCTCACCTCTCTTTGATATTGAATAAACTATCATGTTTAGAAGTCAGCTCAGAATCTTTGAGCCTGTTGACACAAACATATCGAGATAAGGCTCTCGATATGTTTATTCGAGGTCTAAAAGGCGACCTCCCTAGGTTGCTCGGCATACGAGAACCACTTGATTTACCTCACGCATTAAATCTCTGCCTAAAGCTCGAAAATCAAAGCTACACGTCAAACCATACGTATAATAATCTCGGAGCAGTGAAGAAATATCAACACTCTTCTTTACAAAATCCACCAAGGCATATACTAAACATCCAGCATCAATATTAACCTCCTACAAGACCTTTCCCTGTACAAAACATGCAATAAAATCGATTTTTTAATCAAAACTATCATTATCCTAGTATGAACAATGATGTTCCGCGTCCACCCGTCCATAACCAATCTTACGCGAACTTTAACAATCGAAATTGTCGACCCGTTTATAACCCAAATCCCATTCCACAAGATAATAATCAATCTAACATAAGGTCAAATCCTTGGACAGGACCACAAACTTCTCTTGCAACAAGGCCACAACTAAAATACGACCCTCAGAGTTCCCAAACGAGGAGTTTCCAATCAAAGATTTTTCCACCAAGACCTTTGGAAAACTTCTTACCAGAGGAACCAACGGAATATATGAACCCAAACGTCGAAATTTTTCCCGACATCAATTTTTTACATTAGGGAACTCTTCGTTACCATACACCGAGGTTAAAACAAGGAGTGGAACATTGTTAGATGTTCTTATAGATACAGGGTCAAACCGCAACTATAGCCGTCTCTGGTCTCTAACCCAATTCCCAATGAAAATTATTTCTACGCTAACTCAGTTGGCGACAGTACTAAAATAAGCCACCATGTTGAAACCAACCTGTTTGGTCTTAAAGACACCAAAATAAAATTCTTCTTATTACCATACCATCCCTCAAATCCTTTGATGCCATACTTGGCAACGATAGCCTCAAAGAACTTTCAGCCAAAATTTTCACTGAACAAAACTACATAGAAATTAAAAATGGCTTAAAAATAAGAATGAAACAAAAAAACCTCTCAAGCAATTAACAATTTAGAGATAAAGATGGACCATATGTCTAATTCCCAGTATTGCTTTGGGTTGGGTATGGTGTTATTCTACCATACCACTTTCACTTCAAATTTCATAAGAAATAACGTCAAGACATCATATCGACTTTGGTTTTACAAACACAGCGTGTTTACATTAAACGGCGATGTTCTTATGTACATACTTTATGCACATACATACATATGTAATACTTACCTAAAAGCATTTTAACGTATAATTTTTTAATTTGAAACATAAGTACATACATATGTATAGGTACAATAATTCAGTTAGAGCATTGTTGAGTTATATATAATAAAAAAAATGCTATTAAATCGCTTGAAGAATACTCTTCGTTATTCTCCAAACCAAACGAAAAACTGACTTACACAACAATAGTTGTGGGTGAAATTCGCACCACCACAGATTCTCCTATCTACGCCAAGTTCTATCCATATCCCATGCCTCTCAAAGAAGAAGTTGAGAGTCAAATCCGTCAGCTACTCACCCGAAAATAGCGAGTCAAAAAAATTATTGGTTTAAGACTGACTTTATTTACAAATGACTATGCTATTTAAACTTAAATCTATCTTACAAATAGTTGGGTTCATCCCCACTCTTATACCTATTACAATTTTGATTTTAGTTCTCAAAATGCTATTTCATTATTAACCTACAAATGATGGCCCGAATGACGACAAAGATTCGAATTCCATTTGAACAGAATGAACGTTCAGTTCAATCCACCCAAATGCAATTCGATGCCCTTAGCCACCGCGACACATTCAGGTGCAGTCATTAATTGTTCCATTTATGAATAATTTTGTGCACAACGATTTACAATGTGTGATAACTGACCATTCAGTTCAAATGTAGGCCAGTGTATCCACGTTGAGTGCATAATGTATGTATATACACAACACCCTCACCCTTTAAAAAAAAAATATTTTCTTTTTTCTTTAAGAATGAGAAAATTATTTTTGATACTATATTTTACATATTTCTTGCTCTTATTAAATTGTTATTGTGCACTTCTTTATTTACATTTTCAATACTTATTATACTATTTGGACCATTTTGAGCAATAATCTTGTATGGCCCTTTAAAAGGTTTATCTAACTTTTTTTTATTTCCTACTTTCAAATATACATAATCTTCTATTTTAAAATTTGATGTATTTACATTAGATTGGTTTCTGTGTATTTTATTCTTATTTTGTTCTAAGCTTTCTTTAGCTCTATTATGTGCATATTGCAATTTCATTTTGAATTCATTCACATAATTATCAATGTTATAAATACCTTCTTTGTTTTTAATGATTTCATAAGGTAGAGCACATAGTTTTCCATATACTAATTCAAATGGTGAATAATTTGTAGTACTGTGTGGTGTTGTATTGTATGTGTATGTGTAGTAAGGTAGTAGTTCTTCCCAGTTATTTTTTTCGTCTGTAGTCATTAAATAATCATTTAGAATTCTGATTTCTTTCTACTGAGCCTAAAGTTTCATGGTGAAAAGGAGTAGACGTGTTTTTTTTTCTATTTTTAGTAATTTACAGATATTTACTAATAGTTCGTTAGTGAACTTTGTGCCCTTGTCTGATTTTAATTTTCTAAAACAACCATATTTCAAAATAAATTTTTCTACAATAGTTTTTGCTACTGAAATCGCATCTTTTATGACTAATGGAAATGCTTCTATGAACTTTGTTAGTTCACATTGGATGGTGAGAATATACCTGTATCCATTTGATGGTCTAAGTGGGCTTACTGTATCTACTGTTATTACTTCAAATGATGTATTTGGTGTTTCTGTCATCGTGAATCGTTCTTTAGTATATATAGTGATTTTGACTTCATTACAGATTTTACAATTGTTTATATAGTTTCTAACCATCTTATTCATATTTGTCCATATATATTTTTGTTTAAGCTTTGCTATACATCTTCGTATTCCATTGTGCCCTCCTAATTCATCATCATGATACTTATGTATTAAATTCTTCATTTCTTCTGCATGCTCTATTCTTTTCGGTGGATTGTATAATTTTATGTCTAGACAATTTTCTTTCTTATTCTTTTGCAGTTCGTTAAATACTTCTTTAAATGTATGCACTGATATTGTTTTAAAAATATCATTATTATTTGCTAGCGCTAGCTTTTCTATCTTTTCATGCTTTGTATAAGAACAATTTCTTCAAAATCAATTTTAACTCTGATAGAGAATTATCATTGTATCTAACATGTATTCTATCTTTAACTGCATATATTGTTTCTTTATGGGTCCCCATTGAATTCTTTATATTTTCAAGTTGCAACTTCTTAATATTTCTAGTGTCTGATATAGATATGCATTCCCATATGTGGAGGTGTACAGTCTCATCTGGGGGCATAATTTCCGGATATTTTTCTTTCTCACTAGTGTTTACTTTTTTCTTTCTCAACTCCATTGCTCTGGTTAGAACATTAATTCTTTGTTGTGGTATTATTTCTATTAACTCTTCTGAATTCAACTTCATTCTAGACATCAGCATCTGTATTCATTTTTCCTTGTTTAAAAACTATATCAAAATCATAATCCATTAAATCTACTCTAATTCTAGTTAATCTAGATGAAGGGTTCTGATGTGTAAATAAACTAACTGTGATCGGTATAAAATAAATTATAAATTTATTGGCGCGACAGCTCCTTAAGGAGCCAAGGCCTAGTGCCTTATACTCTCAACCATTCCTGTGTGTGTGTTGTTACTCTGCAAGAATGGAAGGGACCTACAGTTTACCGCCGAGTCCGAACGGCACATGAGATGCACTTTTTCGAGACAAATTTTACTCTTGGAGGTTTTGTCAGTTCCTCGCAAGAGGCAGTACCCCAGAAAAAAAGGTGGCTATGAGCTGGATTTGAACCCAGGTTCTTTCGCTTAGCAGTCCGACACACTAACCACTAAGCCACGGGGCACTACTGTGATCGGTATATACTATAAATCTTCTTCCATACAGATATGGCCTAAAATGATTAATTCCCCAATGAATACCAAGTAACTCTTTCTCTATAACTGATTTGTTTTTTTAATGCTTTACTTGCATATGCAATGGGTTTATCATTTCCTACCTCCCCTTGTGAAAGAATAGCTCCTAGTGCATAATTTGAAGCATCTGTTGTCAATATGAATGGTTTTTTCAAAGTTTGGGTAACGCAGGATTGGTGGGGACATTAATTTCTTTTTTAGGCTTTCAAGAGCAATTTGACAACGTTCTGTCCAACTAAAAATTTTCTTTTTCTTTAATAATTCATTTAATGGTTTTGCTATGTCGGCAAAATTTTGTATAAAACGTCTATAATAGTCACAGAAAGCTACGAATCTTCGAACCTCATCTTCATTATCTGGTTTTGGGTATTCATTTATAACTTTGTATTTACTTGGATCTGTGGTGACCCCTTCTGCAGTTATTAAATGTCCAAGAAATACTACTTCTGGACGGAGAAATTTACATTTACTTGGGTTTAGTTTTAAATTATATTTACGCAATCTTTTAAAAACTTCTATTAGGTTATTATTGTGTTCCTTAAGATTTGAGCCAAACACAATTATATCATCAACATATAAAAATGCAGATGCTTGTGACCCACTAAGTGCAATTGTTAACATTCTCTGAAAACTATTTGTTGAAATCTTCAATCCAAAAGGTAATCTTTTGAATTGAAAATGTCCATTATCTGTTGAAAAAGCTGTAAGAGCTCTGGATTTCGGATGCAATGAAATTTGGTGAAATGAACTTGTCATATCCAATGTTGAAAAATATTTTGCTTCTCTTAGCTTGTCTAGTACATCTTCTCAACGCGTTAATGGAAATTTATCTCCAACCACTTTTTTTGTTCAAAGGCCTAAAATCTATTACTAATCTCCATTTTTTATTTCCATTTGCGCTTTTCTTTGGTACTATTAACAACGGTGAGTTATACGGACTAGTAGATGGCTCAATTATATCTTCATCTATTAACTTTTCAACTTGTTCTTTTATCTCTTTCAAATTCGCATGAGGCAGTCTGTAATTTTTTACGTACACCGGTGTTTTATCTATAGTTGTTATCTTTTGTTCATAGAAATTATTTTTAGTTAGTGTTTCTCCCTCTAAGTGAAATATATTCTGAAATTCTTTGCATATTTTTAATATTTCTGTTTCTGCGTCATTATCTAAACTGTCTACCTTTATTTCATTTTGGACATTATTAAATCGGTCTTCATCTACTAAATTATTTTTAAACTGTAATACTGCGTAGTTGGAAACTGGTTCTATTCCTAAAAAATATGATCTGGTTTTACTTCCTTTTCAGTTGTATTAAGAATTTTTTTATGTTTAACTCCTTTAGCTGGTATTAATGAATTTGCTACAAATGTTCCCTTCTTAATTTCTTTTCCATAAATTAACCTATCTTCATCTAAATCTAAATTAATTTTTTGAATTATTTCTGTTCTAGGTGGTATAGTGATATTACTATAAATTTCCCTTGTATCCATATTCATTGGCAGTATTATTTCTTCTCCATTTAATGAGATTATCAGAACACATGTCTCATAATCAATTTTGCAATTGTATTTTAATAAAAAATATCTACCCAAAATTCCATCTGTGGCTAAATTTAAACTATCATCAGTTACATTAAATGTATGTTCCAATTTCATGTCTTCTATGTATAATTCTATTCTTGTTACACCTTTAGTTAATATTGACTCTTCAGATATACCATTTATTTTACAATTACTACCATACTCTATTCTATTAGTACCTAATGCATTATTTTGTTTGGTTGGTCGGGTTCTGTTTCTAAGGCTACTTGTACAGCATCTGCAAGCTTTGTTGGTCTTGCAGCTGTCACTAGTGATTTGTAAAGTTCTGATAGACCATTCTGTCTGTCATTCCAATCTGATCATTTAATTTTACTATTACTTCCCTATGCTCATCCCCTTGTTCAGAAATTCGGAGTTCATTTAAGGAAGCTAGTAGTGCCTCTATTCGTGCAGCGTAAGTCAGAACTGATTGACTTCCTTGAAAACATTTCGAAATTTCATTGTGTAAGTTAGATGCAGTTTTATTTGATTTATAAGCAGTTTGTAGTATCTTCTTCAAATCTTTAAATTTTTCTGGTTTGTTTTCCGTCAGAATTAAATTTTTTACTGTTTCTGCAAGCTTGGTGGCTAGAATGAACTTTATTAATGTTTCTTTTTGACTGTCATCCTTAAGAGTGTCATTGTAGAATTCAATCAAACCTAATAAATTATTTAGATCCTTTTGATCTCCTCGAAATTCTGGTATTACCTTTGATGCAGTAATTAAATCGAAATTTGCCATATTTATTTTTGAAATAGGCTGCGAGCTAGTATTTTTAATTTTAAGAAAACTACTTACTGTTCAACTAATCTTTCATATTTATCTTTTAATCCTTTAATATCCTTCAGGTCCGCTTTTTCTGTAATTTCTGTCCAGGCTTCTTTAATTAGTTTGTTTGTATTTTCTATGTATTCTTCACTATATGCTCTATCTGGTGATTTTTTAAGATTTTTTAATTTTAATATTTGTTTTTTATTATTTTTTTATATATATATAATTTCAAAACATTTTTTTTTTTAAACATTACTAATATTTTTAAAAGCGTGTTTTCTTAGATTTTTTCTTATAATATGCATTTTGTTTACATAATGTTAATATTATTAATAATATACAGTGTTATCTTTTTGTTTTTCCTGTCTTCTCCTGTATTCCTCCAGTGACAATGGTTTTGGGCCAGCTGATATCGGCGTTAGAGTGTATGTTGGTGTTTGGTTTGCTGTCTCATTTGCTATCGGTTCTGGTACATATTCTAAGAACTTCTCCCATTTTTCTAATATTTTATTAATCTCTTCGAGTGAAGTCCTAAATGTTTTTGTGCGCAGTCCACAGAATCGCCATGTAATGTTTATCGTTGCCCTATTGTTTAGTATTATACTGAGCTCTTCGACCGCTTCAATCCGAGCATCAAAATGCACAATAGTATTACTGAGGTCTTCACCCGAAAATAGCGAGTCAAAAAAATTATTGGTTTAAGATTGACTTTATTTACAAATGACCAGGCTATTTAAACTTAAATCTATCTTACAAATAGTTGGATTCATCCCCACTCTTATACCTATTACAATTTTGATTTTAGTTCTCAAAATGCTATTTCATTATTAACCCACAAATGATGGCCCGAATGACGACAAAGATTCGAATTCCATTTGAACAGAATGAACGTTCAGTTCAATCCACCCAAATGCAATTCGATGCCCTTAGCCACCGCGACACATTCAGGTGCAGTCATTAATTGTTCTATTTATGAATCATTTTGTGCACAACGATTTACAATGTGTGATAACTGACTGTGTAGGTCAGTGTATCCACGTTAAGTGCATAATGTATGTATATACACAACACTTCAGTCAAACGGAAGACCAGCATGTTCAACACATTCGTGAAATTTTTCACACGCTGAATAAAACAAGAATGAAGGTCCAATTGGACAAATGCCGATTTTTCGAAAACAGGTCGAGTTTTTAGGCTTGTGGTGTCTCCCGAAGGGATTCGTACAAACCCGGCTAAAGTCGAGGCGAAAACGAATTGTCCTGTACCAAAAACTTTAAAGGACTTACGTTCCTTCCTTGGCCTTTCCGGCTACTATCGTCGTTTTGTGAGAGACTATGCCAAAGTGGCAAAACCGCTAACCGCTCTTTTAAGAGGGGAAGATGCACGTACGTCCAAAGCTCAATCGAGCAAAAAAATATTTACCTTAATGAAGAAGCACCAGAAGCATTCCAGAAATTAAAAAATTCATTAATTTCAACAGATTTGGTATTAATGTACCCCGACTTTGGAAAACCATTCCAACTAACAACAGACGCTTCTCAATTCGCAATAGGAGCCGTTTTGTCGCAAGACGATAGGCCTATTACTTTTATCTCCAGGACACTCAATAAGGCAGAAGAAATGATTGCCACTAATGAAAAAAAAAATGCTGGCCATATTTTGGTCATTGAGTGCTCTTAGAAATTACATCTATGGAACAGCAAAGGTGAAGATCATAACTGATCATCAGCCTTTTACATTTGCGTTAAGCAATTAAAATCAGAATAACAAATTAAAGCGATGGAAGGCATTCCTGGAAGAATTTGATTACAAGCTTCAATACAAACCAGGAAAGACTAATGTTGTAGCCGATGCACTTTCCCGGATAGTAAACCCGTCAATTATAAATGCACTCACTTCAACGCATCACAGTGGCGAAAGTTCGCTCGAAAACTTAATTCCAAATGTCGAAACCCCTATCAATGTCTATAAAAACCAGATTCTCCTTGAAATAGGTACCAACTCCTCCGTAAACTCTAAAATTGTCTTCTCAACTTACCATCGTCATCATATTATAGAACCACAATACACCCATGATAACCTCATACAAATCCTAAAAAAACACCTAAACCCTTCAGTTATCAATGGCATTAAAACCGAAGAAGCCATAATGGGAATGATTCAACAAATCTACCCCTTACATTTTAGTAGTTATAAAATATGATTTACTCAGATACAGGTAAAAGATGTTACTTCGGAATCAGAACAAGAAAAAATTGTGATCGATACCCATCAACGTGCCCACAGAAACGAGAGAGAAAATAAAGCTCAGATATTAAAAACACATTATTTTTCAGGCATGATTGGGAAAGTTAAAATAATCACAAGAAAATGTAGTGTCTGCATAGAAAATAAATACGACCGTCACCCAGATAAACCCGAATTTCAGCCAACCCCTATACCTGAATTACCCGGTCAGATTGTGCATTATAGACATTTATTTCACTGATGAAAAAATAATTCTGACCGCTGTGGACAAGTTTTCAAAATATGCCTTAACAAAAATTCTAAAGTCCAGATCTATTGAAGATGTAAAACCACCACTATGAGAAATTGTTTTGTGGAAAGATTGCATTCCACGCTCTCTGAGCTTATGCGTTGTCTTAAAGTAAAAAAACCCAAAACACTTTTTCTGAATTATTATATATGTCTGTTTACGAGTATAATAGATCTATCCACTCCACGACAAAAAAGAAACCGATAGATGTTTTCTTCGATAAAAAAGACTGAATCACCCCGAACAGCTTGAATTAGAAAAGAAAGAAATTATCAAATTATCACAACAAGAACAGATCACCCTCGAAATATTATTCAGTAGGAGACATTATTTATGTGAAAATAAACAAAAAATAGGGAATAAACTTTCTGCTAGATACAAGAAAGAAATTGTGGGTGAAAACAGAAACACTACTATTATTACAAAATCTGGAAAAACCATTCACAAAAGTCTTATAAAACATTAATTTCCCCAACAGATTATCCTTGCATATTTTCTATGCGGATAACCAAATCTTGGATTACACAAATTCAAAAGTAGCAACCCTGAGCCTAGGGCTCTCAAAAGTACAAACTGGTACTTTTAACACTATTCATGACATAGATCTAGAATTATATGCCAAAGTTATCGAGGGCATCAATTTTTAAATTTTAAAAGAGTTATGTTTCCAACCAAGACCCATTATATCCCTTACTATCATACGAAATTTCCAACCTCCAGAACCTCCTCATCCGATTACAACCTAGACCAAGAAAACAGAGATCATTAAATGTTATTGGTAGTGCATGGAAATGGATAGCCGGAAACCCGGACCATGCCGATTTTCAAATAATTTAATCAAAAATTAATAATTTTCTAAGAAACAATAATAAACAATTAGTTATAAATAAATTGACTAATGAAAGATTATATAATATCACAAACATTACAAACAATATTGTTAATTTAATTAAGAAAAATTCGAATTTAAAAAGATGAATATTTTACAAATATTAAACATAAATTAGACGTAATAAAAGAAGAATTAACAAATGTTAACTATGCCATACACTGGGCAAAAGCGGGAATAATAAATTCGTTTATCTTATCAAACTCTGAAATAAATTCAGCAAAAGAAGTATTTGTTGAAAAATTGGAATCTCATATATAAATTTAGAAGAGGTTTGAGTTTGCAGACGTAAAGATCGCAACAAATGTCTCAACTATACTCTATATTATAAGTATACAACACATTTAAAAGCTTGTCAAAACCTAATGATAAAATCAATTAAGAGAAAAAATGTTATAACTAAAATACCATTTAATTATATTTTAAAATGTAACAATCAAATATTTGGTATAAAAGAAAAGTGTAAAACCTATAATAATTTGGAAAATTGTAAGCAAAATCAAATTTTAGACATAAGTACAAGTAGTTGTATACCGAATTTACTAAGGAGCCGCCCATCAAACTGCACAGAAGTTAACAACCAACATATTCCCAGCGTCGAAAAAGTACTCCCCGGAACCCTCTTTTTGAATAAATAAAACGGATCAATCCTTGGAAATGGCGAAGTCATCAAAATAACAGGATCTTTTATCATTCAATTTCATAACGCATCCATCACCATTGATAAACAAAATTACATTTCCAACGAAATCCCTGGGTCAAAACCACTACCGGCAATCGTACAGCCTGACTCACAAGCAGAAAAGTATGAAGAGGTGTTAACATTAGAAATGATGAAAGAACTGCATTTTAAAAATACTGAATACATCGAACAGATAAAAGAAGAAGGCAGCCTACATCAGATGACCAACTCCAGCCTGATTACAATAATAATAATAGTAATTGTAGTAATTGTCGTACGAATGCTCATATGTAGGAAAAATGGACAGATAAATATCACTTACCTGAAATTCAATTAGAAGACAAAGAAGCATCTCATACTGAAAGGATTACAAGCCCACCAAAACAGCTGGTAGCAGTTAAGCCAACAAGGATCAGCCAAATTACCTTTTTCTGAAGGTCAAACGAGGACGTTTGAACTTAAATGGGGAGGATTTAATGCAGCAAATATTCATCGCTCTATCTAGCAAATGCAGCGAATATTCAATTTCATTATTCCCACGATTTCCACGAATGATGCAGCGCACTATAATGAAATGCTGACGATATGTCTAGCAAATGGTGAAATACCAAGAAAACAACACCAAGCGCATTCCTGCCCGTACGGTGGCGGCTCCCGTAGATTAAGTTAGTTTTTAAGAATTATTATGTTGTAAGTCTAGTTTCACTCAAGAATTTAAAGAATAAAGAGCTATAAGCTCCTTAAAAAAATATTTTTTTCGTAAAATCTACACTTGTAACTTTATTTTATACTTCGTTTACAGGTTTAAAAAAGTAAGGTAGGTATGCGGTTGTTTTTTAGTTTGAAGTTATTTTTTTCCAAAACTTTTGACCAATAAATAAATTTAAAAAATAAAATTAAGTGCAAATTTACCTCTCAGAAAAAGTACAACGTTTACTTGTAAGTATTGACGCTGTTATTAAATATTTTTTTTCATTTCAAGTCATTTTTAAGAACAAAAATAGAGGGGTTATTGACCCCCTTCATTGTAAGAAATACTTGAGTTGTATTTCGTCCCTCTACATGAATCCGCGAGAAAAGAAAAATTCTTTATCGTTAATCTCCAAAATTAATATTTAAATAAACTATTTCTTATTTTGCGGCGCCAAAGTTTTCGTAGTCTCCCCAATTTTTTTGTATATTCACGAATCCTTAACTTGAATTATAGCACCTAACATTAGTCGCAAGACAAAATTACTATTCAAAATATTGGTATGCAGGATGTATAAAGTTAACTAGATCTTTGATATCCAATAAGCTGTTACCAAGAAAGTGAAGAAAGTTTGATAGCTCGTTAGTGCTAGTGCTTAAGAAACTAAAGAAAACTTAAGGTTAGCTCTTAAACAAAGACTTTTAAACGTTTAAGACAATATCACCTCTTCGCCTTTTTTATTCTTTAAAATAGATTTTTTAAAGATTTATATTTTTTTTCTAAAAATAAACACTAAACAAAGACGTCCTTCGAATGCAGGTGATTAAAATGAGTAAAAATTATTCCATTCCTACTTATTAATTTACTCTTAACAGAAAAGTAGAATTGAAAATACCTAAATGTTATAATTGAACGTCATTAAAAAAGATACTTTCTAACCTCAGTAGGAAAATAGTGTGTATTGCAGCTTTTCTCGTTTTCTAGTACCTAAGATTCTTGCAGCATAATCAGCTTTGGCCACCTAGCTTAACCTTACGTTTTCTTTAAATTCTTAAACACTAATAAATTATAAAACATAGGAGCACATTAAGTTGACCCAGTCGTGGAATTCTTAAAAAATACATACCCTTTTTATTTATAATAGTTACTTTACGAATTTCATTATAAACACAAACATACATACATACATATATGTATAATCGAAATCTGAAATATCCGCACAGAACAAAACTAAAAAAAAACTTCCTTAACAAACCAATCATGACCTACATCAACAAAACCACCCAATTCTTACTCGTCTCGTCACCCAGACATAACACCTTCACAGATTTATAAAAAAGGTACATACATATTTCACAAATTGATCGTGTTTGTTTGTTTTATCTTTCCCCCGATTGGCAGAAATCTAAAGCGAAAAATCCTTAAGGGTTTTATTTCATCCGTTGTAAGCAGTGGTTTAAAAATGAAATATGAAATAGCAAAGACGAGATCCAAAAATAAATGATTTGAGCTTCTTAAACCAACCACAGAGGACCATCAGTCTCAAGAGTCGTGCGAGCAACGTCCGGTGTCCTCTTCTATCTGTAATTATTCAATGCATTCGGGTCCATAAAGCCATAGAACAGTTTGAAGTCGTAAGCAAATTTTAAAATCTTGCAATAAGAAATATCCGAAGTAATGTCATTAATAAAAAGAAGAAATAAAAGTGGACCAATGTGGCTTCCTTTTAGAACTTCGGATAAAACATTTATTATTTTAGATGTGCAGTGTTTATAAATTACGATTTGTGTACAATTTTTTTAAATTAGATCTTATCCAATCAACTATCCACTTATGAAAACCATATATTTCTTATTTATGTAGAAATATGGAATGGCATACTCTATCAAATTTCAGCATAGAAAATATCAGTTTGTAGGCCATTTTGCATATTTTTGTTAACATGGTTAGTAAATTCTAAAAAGATAAGTGACGGTAGACTTCTTCGAATAAAACCCATGTTGTTCAGGAGCGAGTAATGTTTGACAGTAAAATTGAATATGTTTAGAGTCAATTTTTTTTTTTCAAAAAGCTTCGGTATACATGAAAGTTTTGCAATTCCTCGATAGTTTTGAATGTTATTTTTTATTACCACTCTTATGACGAGGTATAATAAATGACGACTTCCATAACTCAGGGAATAAACCAGTTGGCAGTGAACAATTGAATAAATATGTTATTGTCGAAGAAATATAAGTCTTACTTGCGTTAACAAAAATGGACGGAATCTTATCAGGGCCACACAAACAATTACTTTTTAATTCGTCAGTATATTATACAATTTCCTCCTCCGACAATCTTAGGAATCACAAGATAGTCGATTCCAGTTAGAATTATCACAGTACTTAAGATTGTTAAAATTGTATGTTTGTTGAAAGAAATCAGCAAACATGTTGCTTATTTCATCATCACAGCTTGAGGATTTACTGTTATATTGCACAGATGATGGATAAGATGAACTATTTCTTTTTGAACGAACACATTTCCAAAAACTCTTTGAATGCTTCCATATGTCAGCCTTGATTTTAATAATATAAGCCATTTAAGTTGTCCTCAATTTAGTTTTAAGCAACTTTCTATAGTAATAATACATGCTATAGAAGTTAGTAAATCGAGTTCTTTTCCATTTGTTGTAAAATGTATTTTTTAAATTACGTACTCGTCTAAGATCCTTATTTATCCAATATACTGATAAATTACCAGATTTCTTTCTCAACTTAGGAACACAATTACGAAGACAATTATTTAGAACGTCATAGAAATTTTGTACACATATTATATCGTTTGAATTTAAAACATTTGTCCAGTCAAAATTGTTAAAGAACTCGTCAAGTTTTTCCATATTAATTTTGTTAAAATTAAATTCAGCAATTGAGAGCTTGTCACTTTTAGACGGATAATTCGTTGGAATTATGCAATTAATTGGATAATGGTAAGGAACTTTAGTTAAAAGCCAGTCATTCACATTAAGAATATTACAGGAAACAGGACAATCAGTAAAAACAAGGTCCAGATAACGTAGAAATTCATTTGGCAATCCATTTATTTGGTTAAGTCCTGATAAATGTACAATCTCAACGAAATTTCTTTGACACTCAGGACCATGTTCAAGAACAGTATACGATGTTTTAAACTCCTTTTCAAACCTCCAATCAAGATTTGTGAGATTGAAATCACCTAGTACTATAACATTTGAATTGATAAAAAGTTCAACTATTTCCGATATTGCAGACCAGTACAATTCATAAACAGAAGAAGACGACCCTGACGGAACATATATACCACAAATGACTAAAGACGAATAATGATCTGTTAGCTTTACTGAAACAAGTTCTAGATTTTTGTAATTGTTTGAACACGTTACCAGAGGCAAAACCAACAACAACAATAAGTGTTGTGTCGACAATAAGGAGTGTCGATCTTAAGCTCGCCAAGGCCGGACGTCGAGGTGCGCGATTAATGTGTTTTTGCGTACCGATAAGTTAAAAAAAAACACAAATACAATTTATTAAACGTAACCTTTTTATTGTCAAACACGTCTTAATGGTTCTACGGATTGAAATCAACTCACTGAGATTTTCCAAGATATATTAGCAGATGCATTGATTATTATGTTAGCTCAGCAAACCAAACATTAAAATGATGTTCATATTACAGTCTGCTCCGTGAAGGAATGTGCAAACCATGAATAATAGTGTGGGAATAGAAGATTTCCCATAAAAAGAATTAAAGGTATCCGCTAACCGGATGTCTAGTAATGATGGGGAGGAATGTGTCTTATACATAACTTTTTTCCCCTTTAGTTTAAAATCCTCGTGAATTTTATTATTAATTTTAACTTTAATTTTCTTTTGAAAAATAAAACTGAAAATAACTAAAACAATTAATAAAATAATTAACGTGAAGTTGATTCCATAAGATATGTTCTTATGATACTGTAATTCTTCTATTTTTTCAATGTTATTTTCGTGTTCATAATATAATAAAAATAACAATAAATTTTATTTAAATTTAATTACACTCATTTTAATAATTTTCATTTTATTCAAATCAATTTCATATTTTTGTATTTTAATATCAGTCAACATACCTATTTGGATTTATGTGCCCATATCTAGCCGAAGCTATATTACTTTGAATATGATCAATTTTTTCTTTTTCAATTTGAAGTTTAGGTCATAAAATAAATTTCTCTTAATTACATTACTTATAGTGTATATTTAATTGTCCTGATATGAGTACTCTATCTTTTTCTAAAACTGTTTTTAATTGCTGAAATGTTCTATTAAAATGATCGTTCATAACTATCTGTTGATTAATATTACCTATAGCATTATGATTATTTATTTCTATATCAGTAAAATGTTTTTCTACATATATTAATTCTGTAATCTTCATCCATGGTTCCAAACAACCATTTAGATGCCCTGCCTATAATATTAGCCAGTTCTCTTTTGTGTCTTTTGTCCTTTGGTAATAAAGTTTGTACTCTGTTTTTTAAATGTTTAGTTCAGTTCGTATAAGTTCCATGTGTTCTATATCCAGTTCTTGTATATTTGTTGAAATATTGTCTAAAATGTTTAAGATTTCCTGTGGGCTCACTACGTGAACAATAATGTCTGTTTTTGTAATTATGTCTGCATTGTTTATTTTTATTTCAGTAAAACCGTTCTGTTCCCTTCTGTCGTTGATTGTAAGTCTTCCTTCAGCATATGTTACCAGCATTATTAAGAATATTTTCATGAAGAGCTGAAAATGTAGGTTGTCTTTTAATATTAGTTACATGTATATTGGAAAGTTTACTTTTCCTAAATCTAGGCTGATGCTTATGTCTTACTGCTTTATATTTTTTTTTTATAAATCCTGTAGATCTTGTTTCTCTATAAGATTCTCGTTTTTTGTTTGCTTTTTCTATGCTACTTTTCTTCATCGTAGCTAAATTATTTTTAATTTTATCAAATTCTATTTTATGAAATTGTACTACAGCTGGACTTGTTTTTATTGTCGAAGGAATTCTTTGATTATAGTTTCTAATTACTTGTTGAATTAGTCTTTTAACTAATACGTTTACTGCATTTAATTTTAAAATCCTACATTTTTCTAGCAAGGTATTATGAAATCTTTCCACGTCGGAATTTCCGGTGTGGGAATTGGGTTTAGTAAAATGAATATCAATATTTTCGTTTGTAGAAATTCTTTATGAATTGAATTAAAATCATTGTCAGCAACTATTTTTAGGTTTTCCTGATTTAGCAAAATGACTCACTAGTTCTTCTATTTTTGTTAAATGATTTTTATCTGACAAATAATATGCAAATCCAAATTTGGACAATTTATCAATTATAGTTAAAAAACTGCATTTAAGAATTACGAATGTATCTATATGTATAATTTCATTTAGATCCGAAGGTGTTTCAGTAAAGTTAAGTTTAGGTCTTATCGGCTTGCGATCATATTTGACCTGTTGACAAACTTCACATTGATTAATAACTATTTGTATTAATTCCATTAATTTTTGGGAAATATAAGTATTTTGTTTTTAATTCCATTAAATGTCTCTTGTATGCCTAAGTGTAAGCTTTCCTTAACATGGTAAATCAAAATTTGTTTAATTGCTTCTGTATGAACACTAAATAAATTTTATGTGACTATCGTTTGAGAACAATTCTCTTAATTTTTCTTGTACTACGTTGTACTTATTATCGCTTAGTTATGAATATGAATATACCCTTTAATCCTTTTTTAATAAATCTTCTAAAAATATTATTTAGATTTTAAAAGTCACATTCCGCAATATATATTATTCTTTTCCCATGAATTGTTTCTTTTTCTTGGACTTTATTATTCTTCAAAATTATTTGAGTTTTATATTTTTTTACGATTTCTTCTTTTATCGGAATATGATCTAACAATTCTTCTTCTGCGGAATGAATTGTTGCCATAGTGGTTTCATTTTCATCATCTTCTAAATTAAATAGTAAACCTATTTCTGAAACATCGTCTTCATAGTTGTTAAACATACTCATCCCTCCATCTTCAGACTTAACGTTAATAAAAAAGTCAACATTATTTTTCTCGCGTTATTTTGTGAATTATTTGCTTCTATATTGCCTATAGACATGGGTTCTTCATGTCTTTGATAATTTTGGTTTTGCGGGCGATTTTGACCTGAATATCCATTATTATTTGAGCCATAATAATTTCCTGAATTTCTATAACCATTAAAATTACCTGAATTTCTTCTATTAAACTTATTGTAGTTACTTGCATTTCTGTTATTTGTATTATTACTAGTGTTTCTACTGTTTGTAGTGTTAAAATTACTAATACTTATACTATTAGGATAATTATTGTTTTGATTAAACTGCCTAAAATTTCCTGAACTTCCATTATTTTGTTGCCTGGTATTGTAATAATTATTTTGATTCCTAGCAAATCCTATCTTGTTCTGATTTTTAATTTGTCTATTATCTATTTTATTGGCATTATTATTTTTCTTAAATTCATCCCTAATACAGCTGTCTTCATATCTTCTCCTTATCATTATTTCAAATACTTTATCTAGATTTGTCTCTTTATAGATTTTGTCTAACAAAACACCCTGACTCATCTCTTCGATTATATTAACCGTCATCGCCTCTTTTAAGTTTCTGATAAAAGTTCACTTACGCCCGATTTCTTCACATGAGTACTAAGGCAGCCTAGTACCCGGCCTAGCTAGACCAGGTCCTAGCTCTGTTGCCCAGTCCTAACGAAAAATTAGTACCTGAACATTTCTTCACATTACTGGTACCGGTCCTAAGTTCAGAGAGACAATAGTAGATTTTTCTGTCTATATGTTTAGGTATGTATGTTCCTGCCTTTTGTGAAGATTTTTGTATTCCTGATAGTGCGTCTCCTGACTCTTGGTCTTTTATACCTTCCCAGATAGTTAATTGGCAATATTGTGAATAGGTACATTTAAAATTATTGTTTTCTGTGCGAACTTGTTTTCACGGTAAAGTATCAACGCCCCATGATTCCAAATCAGAATAATCGGTGATTTCATTTCTTTTGCATAGTAAATAGTATTCGCAGGTTAATTACCTTGTATATGAGAAATGTAGACACTAGACATATTCAAGTTCCTTACCCATCGTACCTAATGTTGTTAAAAAATGTCACTTGGTTATCAATTAATAACTTTTAAACATGCGACACATTCACATATTTTATCGATAAGAACTTACAAAAATATTAAAAACGCAGCGTTTCGCTTAAATAGTTTCGATTTTGAAGCATAAATTTATCAAAATAATGTTACCAATGATGTTCAATTATCTATTCAAAAAAAAATTAACCAAACATCAGTAAAGACTCTGGTATTAACGCGTTAGTTCACCGATTTCGAGGTCCTAGCTAAAACCGAGTTCTAACTAATACTCGGTTCCAATTTGATAGAACTAGAGCTTAGGACTTCTGTGAAGAAATCAATTGATACTATTTTGAGTACTAACAACTGGTAAAATGCTCGGGTACTAGTTGATTTTGAGGAGCTAGCAAGGACCGAGTCCTATCTAGTACTCGGTACCAAATTGACAGGACTAGGGCTTAGAACGTGTGTGAAGAAATGACATTGTACTGATTTGAGTTTTAAATTTGGGACTAGGACCGGTCATAGCTTTAGAACTCTTTGAAGAAATCGGCCGTTACTGTATTTACTTTAAGGCTGTTTACCATCCTGTAAATCTGGCTGGGTTCTACGTCTGGCTTATAGTGCAACTTCAACTGTCTTTTAATTTCGTCCCAGTTCCCTGCATCTAGTAGGTTGATGAGTATTTCCTTCGCTCGTGCTTGTATTTTCTTATTGTAGATTGTCCTCACCATATATTTCCTTAACGTTAGGGTTGTCGTATCCCCAATGTAATATTCAAATTTTTTTATAAAGCTGTTTACAGTTACATCAACTGTCCCAGTAAACGCAGTCATATGCTATACTTCTCTTGATACTCTTTCCCTGTGGAGTCGGGCTGTATCTCTGGCCTGGAGGTTTTGGAAAACTGTGTTAAGCTGTTCCAATTGTTATACCCTCAACATAATCTGTTCCTCTTTTTGTCTGAGCTGTTCTTGGAGTTCTTCCATTTTGACTTCTTCTAGGTTACGACTTTCGTCGAATAAATACTAGACTTGATTCTGTTCAACACAATCCTCAATTAGCGGTTTGAAATGTAATTACTAATCCAACGAAGATTCATTCATTCGTCGGGTTCAAAAGATCGTTTTTTTTTTATAACAAACTTTGATGCCAAACTCTATAAAATGCACTTTCGCTAAACTTACTTTCACAAAAACGATGTAATTATTGATTCCATTTTTCTGTGAGATATACCATCACCAATGAACCTATTGTTGCGAAAGCCCTACTGCCGGTTTGGTTTTTGATTGACTCCTTGTTAACATTAATTGTTTTTAACTATTGTTCTACACTTTTCGTGTTTATCAATATTAACTGTTTTTAGTTATTGTTTTACACTTTTCGTGTTTATCAATATATTTAGTATAAGCAACCACAACTTAATCTTGCACGATTTTATTATTGGGTTCACTGCTTTACTTTACAATTTTCACTACGCTCACAGTTCAATTTTTTTTCGTATTAGTGTCACTTATGGTAGGTACGGTTCGTATCACTGGATACTAATATATTTTTTTTTAATTATTTAATCATCCTACCGACTGCGCCATTAATGTGGTTTCGCGTACCGATAAGTTTAAAAAAAAAAAACACAAATACAATTTAGTAAACTTAACCTTTTTATTGTCAAACACGTCTTAATGGTTCTACGGATTGAAATCAAATCACAAAATTATTTGCGCATTGTTGTCGTGAGTGGTAAAAAAGAAAAATAATACACACTCGTTTGAGAAAATGAAAAATAAACCTCGCGTGTGCTGTAAAGAATAAAATAATATCCACTCGCATCGTTGGAAGAAAAAAAAAATAAAACAATACATACTCGCGTAGCAAATTATCCTCTTATCTGTCCGAAGACCTTTGTGCTTAAATACCTTTTTCTTATCTACTGTAGGCATCGTATGACCATCTAATGCTTGCGGTTAATAGATAAAGGCATCTGAATTTATCCTATTGTGCTGAATGTTTAAATTGACTTTTTGTATGCAAGCTGTCTTATGGGCATAACACCTAAGACAGTTTGTTTATTACAGCAATTAATTTGGATTTTCACTGCACAGTTCGACTTAGTTAGAGTTGTGTTTTGAATGTAAGTATTTTTATATGGTAAAGCCTTCCCAAAAATGGGCAATGTTCCAACTCGGACTTTAACTTCTTGTGGCTCAAATTCACTGTCCATTCATTATTGTTTTATTTACAAGCGTCCAAATCTCCACAGTAATTCGACTTGTACCAAGTTTGATGCGCTGTCTGATTCCATCTCGAAAACTGTTTCCCTTCGTCCTCGCACCGAAATCGTTTTTGCGGGCGATTTTAATTTACACAATTCCAGTTGGCTCCGCTATTCTGGTCAGAGAACACCCGAAGGAAGGTATATCGAGCTCTTTGCCGGGTTACATCACCTTACCCAACTGATTGATATGCCAACGCGTATAACGCATGTTGCTGGGCAAGCCGCCCATACTCTTGACTTGTTTCTTACTTCTCATCCTGGTAAATATACCATTAGTGTAATTTCTCCATTTGGCATTGGCATTGTGTCTGTTAACTTGCCACTATGCTTTCCCGATTGTGACATTGATGACAGTGCTGAAATGATCACAAATGTTATTCTTCTAGGGATGCGTGATTTTATTCCTAACAGAGTAAAAAGCATCAAGCCTAAAGAAAAGTCCTGGTTTAATTCTGAGTGTAAAGAAGCTATCAGGTTCAAAGAAGTAAGTTTCCGATCTTACAAAGCCAACCCTACAGAGGAAAATCGGAAAAACCACAAACAAGCAAGGAACTCATGCAACTCCGCTATTGAAAAAACCAAATTTTTGCATAACCAAAAATTACGGCAAAAAAATTCTGCAGTATCTCAAAGGAAGTAAATTGTTGGTCATTTCTAAAAAAATATTAAAAACTTCTCTACATCTTCGGTTCTCATCCACAATAACCAACCAATTGTTTACTCTTCAGAGAAGGCAAACTTAGTCGCTGCCCATTTCACTGCCAGCTCAACGCTGCCTCATAGCAACGTTGCCCCTCCTGTACTTGAGAATGTAAATTTTTCCACGGGACAGACTTTTATCCGCACAGCAGCCAGCCGTTCAGCCTGTCCCTAAGAAAGGTGACCCATCCTTCCCTTCCTCCTACCGACCCATAGCACTAACATCCTTTCTTTCTAAGGTCATGGAAACGCTGATTAACCGTCAGCTTAAGGATTATCTCGAAGATCGAAAGCTTCTCCATGACCTTTTGTATGGCTTCTGCAGCAACCGTTCCACTGGTGATCTGATGGCATAACTCACCGAACAGTGGAACAAATCTTTACATCGCTTTGGTGAAAGTAAGATTATTGCTCTTGATATCTCCAACGCATTTGATAGATTTTGGCATAAAGCTCTCTTATCGAAAATGCGTGCTTTTGTAATCAATGATACTCTTGTTCGGAGCCCAGGGCTCTGTTCTGTCTCCTGTTTCCTCATTTTTATAAATGATCTTCTGTCTGTTACTTCTAATCCACTTAACTGTTTTGCTGACGACTCTACTCTCAGCTTTTCATATTCGTTCGATAATTCACGTCCTTCGCCTTCGGACGTACAATTGCAACGGTACCGTATGTCAAGCTCATTAAACTCCGATTTATACAGCATTGTGAAATGGGTTAATAGGAATTGTGTGGAGTTTAATGCTTCGAAAACTCAATGCTGTCTTTTCTCGTTTAAGCTAAACATATCCCAATGCCATTGTCCATGAATGGCATTTACATCGAAGAAACCGAAAATCTCTCAGTACTCGGTATGTGTGTTTACGACGACTCTGTTGGAACGACCATATACCTATATTTGAGATCACTAAGAATGCTGCCAAGTGCTTAGGTTTTCTGTATCGGTGTAAGAAGTATTTTTTCCCATCTGATCTGGCTACAATTTATAAAGCGTTTATACGCCCTAAACTCGAGTAAAACTCCTACCTCTGGGCAGCTGCTTCACAAACATCGCTTCACCTGCTTGATAGAATACAAAATCGAGCGTTAAGATTGATAGGAATTAGAACTGCCTCTAAAACCATTGCCCCTCTCGAACACCGACGCAATGTTTCATGTAGCCAGCTGCATTCTTCCACTTAAAAGTTTCTCCCGTAATACTCGTCTCGCAAGGGATGCTCATCAGTTCAATCTTGAGCCCAATTTCGGACGTACCGTGAAATATAGATTCTTTTTTTAGCCGAACAACACGAATTTGGAATAGTTTACCCGGCAGGAATTTCCTTGCCATGACCATGATGAAATTATGGTTAGTTTTGATGTTACCTCCTTATTCACCAATGTTCCAATTGAAGAAACCCTCAATGTTATAAAATCGAAATTGTCTAATTCTCAAAACAACTCTAAGTTATTAGAGTTAATTGACATATACTTTACATCAGGATATTTCTTATACAATGGTAAATATAATTTACAAATTGATGGTGTTGCAATGGGTTCACCTGTTGCACCAATAATTGCAGACATATGGATGCAACATTTTGAGGAATTTGCATTAGGAACATCCTTAACGAAACCAACAATTTGGTTAAGGTACGTGGATGACACCTTCTGCGTACTCAAAGAGAATCAGGTAGAAAGTTTTCTGATTCATCTTAATTCCATCCACGAAAAAGTTAAATTTACAATGCAAAGAGAACAAGAAAACTTTTTGGCTTTCCTAGACGTTAAAGTCTTAAGAAAGCAAGATGGTTCGATCGGCAACCCGGTGTTCCGGAAAGACACTCATACGGACAGATATTTACATGCTACATCACATCATCACCCAGCCAACTTGACATCGGTTGTATCGGCTCTTGTGAACCGTGCTCACAAAATTTGTGACCCCGAACACCTCAAGCAAGAGTTGAAGGATATAGACATTGCACTTAAAAATAATGGCTACAACTCAAAACAGAAAACCTGGAAACCCAAACCCAGCTCACAGAAACATTCGCTACCTCCAGCATTGGAAAAAAGGGCATTTTTACCCTATATCAAAGGCATAACGGATGGAATTGGGCGAATCTTACAAAAATATGATGTTAAAACCATCTTTAAACCGCCAACTAAGGTTCGTCAATTTTTAAGATCACCTAAGGACAAAATTCCACTACAAAATCCTGGTGTATACTCTGTTCCCTGTAGCTGTGGATCTTTTTATATTGGTGAAACGAAAAGAGGTATTAAAACACGTTTAAACGAACATATCAAAGCTATCCAAAACAACGCTGTCACAAAATCGGCAATATGTGAACATCTGGCCTACAACGAAGATCACTTTATACGTTTTGATCAAGCTAGATCAATCGCAAATGAAAGATTTTATGTACCAAGAATCGTCAGAGAAGCAATTGAAATTAAGAAACATACAAATTTCAATAGAGATTCTAGCTTTAAATTATCGCCAACGTGGGATCCTCTCATAAGCAAAACCATAGTAAAGCAAATCAAAAAACCTATAGCCGATGTCGTGAGCTTTGCATGTGTCCAAAAATACATCGACTCAACGCAACAACAACCTAGAACGAGTACACCACCACCACCCACAAGCAATCCAAGTGCATCAACATCTACGCACCGGTACTACTTGAGAGCGAGAGCTAAAAACCAATAACTTAAACAACAGCAATCAAACGTCAGTCCCATCCCGTGACCACGAAGTATGAAACTTCTTCGAAACGTCGGGTAGAAAGAAATAAGAAAATATTTCTTATAACGCGGTAAGTTCCGAAAATACAAAACTTTATCTAAAGTCCTTAATTACCTGAAAGTTATAGCTGTCTATGGTGATATTTTGTCCAAGGCGTCGATGTTGAATGTCTCTTCTTGATGACAGCATATACTTAGTTTTGCCCTCATTGACTGCTTAACCCTTCAGTCTCAATACTCAGAAAAGTACTACTGACATCACGCTGTATTCGTCCTATTAAGTCAATATCGTCGGCGTATGCGAATTATAGGACGGACTTTTGAAAGATCGTGGGTCTGGTGTTGGCGTGAAAGTTGTGCACTATTCTTTCAAGTATGATGTTGTCGCATGACAGCGTATCGCCTTGTCTAAATCCTATTTTTGACTTTAAAGATGTCGGTGAGGTTTTTACCGACCTTGACGGAATAGCGTGTGTTTTCTATCGACATTTAACACAAGCGGAAGAGTTTGGCAGGGATATTAAAACTGCACATTGCTCTATAGAACTCGTCTGTATAAATGCTGTCGTACTTGGCTTCGAAATCGATGAAAAGGTAGGTATCGATTTGAAGTTCTTGGGTTTTTTTCAAGATCTGCCGTAATGTGAATATTTGGTCGATAGTGGATTTTTCTGTTCTAAAACCGCACTAATATGGACCTATAAGGTTGTTGACGAATGGCTTTAGGCGTTCACACAATACGGCAGAAAAGATTTTGTAGGCGATGTTGAGGAGACTGATACCCCTGTAGTTGGTGCAGTTCAGAGGGCCTCCTTTTTAAGGATCGGGAAAATTATGCTGAGATTCCATTTTTGTTGCTTATGAGTTGGTCGTCACCTGCAGCTTTGAAGAGCTCAGAAGCTAGGCCATCGGCTCCGGCGGCTTTCCTGCTCTTAAGCCTAGATATAGCTAGGTTTACTTCATCCAGATGTGGTGGGCAAAAAAAAAAATACTTCGCCCAGATAAAATAAACAATTCTGCCTAACAGCGGAATTCGTTTCGTCACCGCCGTTATACAATCTGCAGAAATGGTTTTCACATATTCTCAGCATTGGCTGCGATTCTACTACCATGTTCGCTTGATCGTCTTTACAAGCTTCAGTTTGAGCTCTGTAGCTTTGATAGTTTCTTTTTACCTTTTGGTAAAACTTTCGAACCTTATTCCTGCAATAACAGCCTTCGATTTACTCGATCGTAGAAGTTATAGTTCCAATAAAAAAAAACGATTTTTTTGAAATTTGGGTAGAGGTTCGCCGTAGCTTTTATTTAAACACAATGAACCATTCTGATAATTTACATGGCGTTTTTATAGTTTTGTTTCTGTATCTGCAATTTGAACAAAAAATGCAAAACGCACACAAAATGTTAAACTCAGCATAAATTCATAAAACTCATATCCATTTTGTTCTTTTAAATAAAAAGTTTAAGATTTCATTTCAATTTATTTTCTCATAATTTAAAAAGAATGCGAATGCAATACAAAATGTAAACTTCAGCATTTAATCAAACTCATGTTACATTTCCTTCCTTCAAATAATATTTTTTTAATTTGCATTTTATTAATATCATCTTTCATAATTTTTCCCATAGATAACTAGCTAAGTACAATGTCTTTATTTTTACTTGCGATTATAGGTACTATAATACAAGTTATGCATTCGTGCAGATTAAACATTTTGAGATAATAATCAAACATGACATTACGAAACATATTTTAGTTACTGAAAAATTCTGTCCGTCTGTCTGTCTGTCTGTCTGTACGGATGTATATTGGACTGCAGCCTAAACGGTTGGGCCAATCGTCTTCGAATTTTGAACTTAAGGTTATTTTGACATTCTACAGAGGAGTTTTTGAAATTTTTTTTTAGCTCAAAAATTAACGGTACCTGTCATATAACCGTTATGTAAAAGCTTATTTTTCTCGAAAACGGCTCCAAGAATTTTTATAAAAAAAATCAGTGTACTACTGTAGCTATGCATTATATTTAAATGAAAAAAAAATTTAATACGGTGGGCTAAAAACGGTACCTCCCATAGGACCGGTTTTTTTTTCTTCGACTTTCTCCAAAACTGGAGATCCGATTACAATCAAAATTGATATTCAAAAAGATGTAGCTTGCCTGAGTAATTTTGCATTCATTTTTTTCGAAAACTTTGTTTTTTATTTTTAATAATTTAAAAAAAAAAATTTTTTGGAAAATCATTTTTTTGAAAACGGGTAAGTGAATTTTTTTTAAATTTTGTTTTAAATGTACGTTATTTTTGTGCTTAAGTTTGTATTCTTGAATTATTTTTTTTAATTTAAAAAATAAAACCGTTTTATTTAAAAACGGCTCCTACAATTTTGAAAAAAAAAATCACACTTTTTTACATTTCCTAAAGAAATAAAATGGCGTTTAAATTATTTAACCCAATACATTTTAACGTACTTTATTCGAAAAATGAAAAGTCACAAAAATCGAGTAAATGCTTTGATGTTGACTTTAATTTTTTAATTTTATTCTACAATGTGACCGCACATATGAGCAAGTACGTGTGATCCAGTCATGCAATTTATTTTTTATGCTGAAGTAATTGCTATACGTATGTTAAACGTTAATGTGTGGTGGCGGCATAACTCCTCCCCCTCGGTTTAAGGCACGGGTGCCGGGGTTGTTGACACTTCTCTTAAGGGATAAGTTTGATGAATAAAATGTTGTTTGTAGTAGATGATTGACAAATCAGGAGAATCACGAAAACTGTTGTTATTAGTCCGGTAGACAAATATTGTTGTTCTTGTATTAAGGTTCAGATATTGTATATGTTCCCTGTTGTAAAAGTGGTATTCTTTTAGCTTTTCGAGGCTGAGTTTCTGTGTGGTATTCGTTGTATTAATTGGTATTAGATGTGAGGGAATTATTTGAATTTGATCCCAAAGAACGTGCATCTTATTAATTATTGTAATGTCACATTGTTCGTAATGAATTACATTATATTACATTACATAACATTACATTTTAATCTACTCCGTAGATAAATCTACGAAGTAGACACACTTACGAGCACTGGCTACTGAAGCCATCGGCTCAGACAATTACAAGACAACAAACAAGACGACATTGATACAGGACAGAAGAGAAGACAGAAGGAGAACGGAAAACAGAAAACACATAACACATGTCAACAGCACGCAGTTGGTTTTCGGACGGGCCCCCATCTTTCTACTAACCACGCGCAACGATGCTTGATTTAGCTGATCTCACGGGAAGCGATGCTTTATCAGAGCCAAGGCCGTTGACACGTAATGAATTAAAATGGTTCCGGTTATGTTTTTACTCTCAATACGGCAATTCGTCTTTAGCTCAGTTGGTGGTGCTTTTATTATAATTATATATTGATCTTCAGGTTGGGTGATTCGTTAAAGTTGTAATCCGGTGGCTTCACACGTTGCAGGTATGTTCTTTATCAGATTCGGCACGCAGCTACTGGATGTTATCGGGTACAAGAAGGTCTTTTTGCAGTAAAATGTTTTGCAATGGTGTGGCATGGTTTATCTACATATAGAATACCTACATCGCTCATTATTGCATAGGATTCGGGTATGTGGATAGTATGGGTTTTGTTAAGTGGGAGGTTGACAAGGTGATAAAAGGAGTATTTTTCCTGGGTGGGAATTGGTATTTTAATGTTAAAAAATTATTTTTGATTGGTTGTAGTAGGCTTGTAACTCAAGGAGGTTAAGCATTTCTTCATCGGAATTGGTAGTAATGTTATTTTTTTCAAAAATTTTATTTATAAATTATATTTCATTTTTGGTTAATCGATTCCGCGATATCCCTGAGATGCGATTTTAAGGAGTCGATGTTGAAGTTTGTTTGATGTATGTATTGAAAGTTATCCTGGGGTGGAATCGCGTAAGGTGATGTCGTTTTTGATTATCACCTTTTGGTTGCTCTGTGTAAGGTGATCGCAATTTTTTTTTATTTTATTGGAATCACTTACAATTCTGCCAAGAATGAAATGTCATTTTGGCTCTGATTTGTTCAATTTGCTTGTAAGTTGTCTCTCCAAGGTTCTGCATACCATTGGTGCAGCCCAGTCAGCACCAACTTGTCCTTGGTAACCACCACCACCAAGAAGATTTATTGTTGCAGCGAGTTGAAGAATAGGTGGAACACGCGTTGATCTTGTTCCACTTTTTTATAATTATTTTCTGCATTTCTCACTCTGTTAGCGTTATTAAAAATTGCTCATGATGTAAACATTGCACTTCATTTTTGTTTAAAATAATTTCTTTTAATTTCAATAACAAACGCTTTTATAATTTTAACTTTTATTTTTCACGAAGTTCAAACCAACAATGCAAAATGTCAATAGAAAGTATGAAAGCGACCTAAATAGCTGTCACTTAAAATTATCGCCAAAAAGCGATAGTCGTTTTGATAATCACCTTACATGGAGCAAAAGAATCGCTTTTGATTGTCACCTATCAACTATCACCTTACGCGATTCCACCCCTGTTCCGTTCGTATTTTGTTTAAAAGGGTCAGTTGGTGCTTGTTCAAAAAGTTTTCCAATATTTCCTATTGTTCGTTAATATGTTATTATATGCATAAGTATATAATGCTATCTTTATCCGCGACATGGAATGAAATATTGATTCAATACATAGGTATAACAATAACTTATCTTTGTGTTCGCGCCCGCGCGTTAAAAAAAGTTGCTTTTCAAGGAGCGATAATGTGATTTATGCTATGCGTTAATACTGGTAATTAATTTTTTCTTAAATTATTATTTATTTTGATTGCTGTAACAGTTGTAGTAATGTTTATTCTTGTAGCAACAATACACTAAAAGTTTATACCTTGGTGGTCTTCAGTTTGCGTTTTTAAAATGAAGAATTTTATAAGCTTCGTTGGTGGTTTGTAACTATAACTATATCTCAATATAAGTAGTTGCTTATGTGTTAACACTAGAGTTCTTTGAATTTTATAATGTTCTATTTGATTTTTTTTTTGCTTTTTCTTCTGTGTAATAGGGATCATCACTTTTGGATTGGTACGAATTAAAAGCATTAAGAACTTTCGAAACAAGTTTTGGTAGATACTATCAAACAGTGAAGGATCTAGGATTTGGAGATGGGAGGGGCGATCCAACGATTCAAAAGTTCAGCAGATTTGTATACATTCAGTAATTTTTACTTGCGATTATAGGGACTATAAGGTAGGTTTAGGATTCGTGAATATAAAAAAATTGAGATAACAATGAAACATGACATTACGATCATAGAGAAGTCTAAAAAAGTGATCGAGAAAAAATGTCTGTTTGTCTGTCTGTCTGTCAGTATGTTTAACGAGCTGCAGCCTAAACGGCTTAAGTGATTATCTTCAAATTTAGTGTGTGTTATTCTTTTGGCATTCCCCAGAGGGGAAATTGAACTTTTATTTTTAGGGCCAAAAATAACTGTACTTGCCATACGACTCCTTGCGAAAAGCTTATTTTTCTCGAAAACGGCTCCAACGATTTTGATGAAATTTTTTAAGAATTTTTTTGTTGGTATAATTTGATTAGAACCACATACTTCGGGAAAAGTCTATTAACGGGACCTCTCATAAAAACGTTTTTTTTTTTAATTTTTGGCTTTCCCGGGAACGGCTTTATGGATTTTTGTCAAATTTTATATTTAAAAAGATCTAAATAGCCAACATAATTCTGCATATCAATTTTTTTTTAATTTTTTTTGATTTTTTTTTGAAAAATCAATATTTTTAAAACTGATTAAAACAATTATTTTAAATTTTATAATCACATGTACGTTAATAAACTCTAAGAAACTGCATACCAAAATTAAAAAAAAAAATTTCAACAAACTAAAAATAAAAAAACAGGATTTTATCAAAACTGGTTCTTCAATTTTCGAAATACATTTTTCATAAATTCTGTATTATTTAAGACGTGTGATGTCGTACTTCATTTTTACTAAAAACCGTTAAGTATTGTGGTCAAAATTGTAGGAATGGGTAAAAAAGCGGATTTTTTTAGCAACCTTTTTTTTAGAAAATAACAAAAAATCGAAGTATGCAAACATATGAACATACATACGAGTATAGTTTCTACTAGCTTACCCACCAGGCGTTGCTCATGTATACCAAACATTAAAACAAAATACACGGCGTGGCGCCAGCTAGTAATAAAAATAACATTCTGCAAAATTAGCAGAGGGGAAATTGAACTTTTATTTTTAGGGCCAAAAATAACTGTACTTGCCATACGACTCCTTGCGAAAAGCTTATTTTTCTCGAAAACGGCTCCAACGATTTTGATGAAATTTTTTAAGAATTTTTTTGTTGGTATAATTTGATTAGAACCACATACTTCGGGAAAAGTCTATTACCGGGACCTCTCATAAAAACGTTTTTTTTTTTAATTTTTGGCTTTCCCGGGAACGGCTTTATGGATTTCTGTCAAATTTTATATTTAAAAAGATCTAAATAGCCAACATAATTCTGCATATCAATTTTTTTTAATTTTTTTTGATTTTTTTTTGAAAAATCAATATTTTTAAAACTGATTAAAACAATTATTTTAAATTTTATAATCACATGTACGTTAATAAACTCTAAGAAACTGCATACCAAAATTAAAAAAAAAAATTTCAAAAAACTAAAAATAAAAAAACAGGATTTTATCAAAACTGGTTCTTCAATTTTCGAAATACATTTTTCATAAATTCTGTATTATTTAAGACGTGTGATGTCGTACTTCATTTTTACTAAAAACCGTTAAGTATTGTGGTCAAAATTGTAGGAATGGGTAAAAAAGCGGATTTTTTTAGCAACCTTTTTTTTAGAAAATAACAAAAAATCGAAGTATGCAAACATATGAACATACATACGAGTATAGTTTCTACTAGCTTACCCACCAGGCGTTGCTCATGTATACCAAACATTAAAACAAAATACACGGCGTGGCGCCAGCTAGTAATAAAAATAACATTCTGCAAAATTAGCTATCTGTTTTTGACACGACTCCAGCGGCACCAAGGGCTGATTAAAGTAGCCTTTGTTACTCCTTACAACATCATTTATTTGTCTGTAAAAGTCCCGTCAAGATCGGGCATAACTAAGAATTAAAAAAAACGCTCCAGTGTCTCCTTAGAATATAAGCTAAGTATACGCCTTGAAAGTCCCGTCAGAATCAGTCTTTTTCGAAAAAAACGACTCCTGTAGCCTAAGTCACTTCCTAGAAAATTGATAATGTGCGAGTGAAAGTCCCGTCAAAATCGGTGTAGCTGTTCCCGAGATTAGCCGGAAGAAACAGACAGAAAGACAGGCAGACAAAGAGATAGACAGATGGAAAGACATACATTTTAAAAATTGTGGTTTTGTTATAAGTACTGTACATACTTTTAAATGCATCTAGTAAAAAGCTGTCAAATGTAAGTAATTTTTGTGTTTAAGTTTGTATTCTTGAATAATTTTTTTTTTAATTTAAAAAAAAAAGTTGTTAAATAAAAACCGTTTTATTTAAAAACCGTTCCTGTTATGCCCTTGATGACAGATCCTAACCCGTTAATCAGCCCTCTTTTGTTTCTGTTGCGAGGAAGAATGATCCCCAATTGTCGAACCAATTCTTGAAATTTGAAATTTGTAATTTCAACCATTAAACTCAGATTTTTGGTATTATTGATAATATCAACGGATTTCTTAATTTTGTCTATACTTTCTGAATAAAGGTCTAAATCGATTATGTGGATAAGATTTGTATGTGCTTCGATTATTTTGGCTGGGCCCAGTTTAATGGCAGAAGACCTTTGCTGTTTGAAAGGTCGTGGATTTCAATCTTTTGTGCCAGCTTGAAGCAGAAGCCTGAAATTTAAGTTGTCTTTGAGTTTTGCTTTATTTCTCCTACATTCTTTCCTATAAACTATTGATCCGGATTTAAGGGAATCGGGTTGTTTCCCAAGTCAAGTTAATTCTATAAACCTTAAGGCTATAACAATTCTTAAACTTATATGTCCGCCCATAAAAAAGTTCGAATGGTGTTAGTTTAGTTGTTGAGTGTATAGCATTATTATATGTTACTAATGTTTCGTTCAGAATTTCTTTTTGCTCTTTGTTTTCATTTTTGTTGTAAATAAGCCTATAAATTTCTGTTAAGGTGGAGTGCCTCCGTTCAACTGGTGCATTACTGCTACTTTGTTGAAAAGAAGTTGTGGTGTTCTACGCTAAATTGTTGACAAAAGTCTTTGAATATCAGAGAACTAAATTCTGTACTTTGATCTGTTATTAGTTTTTTTGGGATGCCGTGCAGGCTCATAAAGTGCTCCAACTTTAGAAAAATTATCTATAAGCGTTAACATTTGTTTGTTGTTAATGCTATAGACATCGGCGTGGACTATTTCTAAAGGTTGAGTGGGGTTTTGTGGAATTTGGTAAACTATTTTTTGTGGGTTCCTATCATATTTTGAAAGCTGGCAAAATTCACAGTTACTTATTATTTTCGTAATTTTATTTTTCATGAAAAAAGTAGCTTTCACGTTTAAGATGATTTAAGGTTTCTGATATTCCCCTATGATTAGATTTATTGTGATAATCGCTAATAATTTTTTTTTTTATAATTAACGCGCGCACAAGGGACTATTTGTTTCCCTTTTAATGTAACACACTGCGCGGGCATTAGGAAGATAGGGAGGGGAGAGATAGGAGGTGTCGATTAACATTGGTTTTGAATGTTTGCATGTTGAAATGGCAAGGGAAAATATCGCCGGGTAAACCATTCCAAAGTCGTGTTGTACGGCTAAAAAAAGAATCTCTATATTTCACGGTACGTCCGAAATTGGGCTCAAGGGTGAACTGATGGGCATTCCTAGCAAGACGAGTATTACGGGCGAAACTTTTAACGGGAGGAATGCAGCTGGCTACCTCGAGTGAACATTTTTTATAAAAGAACCGATAAAATAAGGAAAGACATGAAACATTGCGTCGGTGTTCGAGAGGGGCAATTGTTTCAGCGGCAGTTCTATTTCCTATCAATCTTAACGCTCGATTTTGTATTCTATCAAGCAGGTGAAGCGATGATTGTGAAGCACCTGCCCACAGGTGGGAGTTGTACTCGAGTTTAGGGCGTATAAACGCTTTATAAATTGTAGCCAGATCAGATGGGGAAAAATACTTCTTACACCGATACAGAAAACCTAAGCACTTTGCAGCATTCTTAGCGATCTCATATATATGGTCGTTCCAACGGAGGTCGTCGTTGACACACATACCGAGTACTGAGAGCTTTTCGGTTTCTTCGATGTAAGTGCCATTCATGGACAATGGCATTGGGGGAATGTTTAGCTTTAACGACAGAAGACAGCATTGAGTTTTCGAAGCATTAAACTCCACACGCTTTCTATTACCCCATTTGACAATGCTGTATAAATCGGAGTTTAATGAGCTTGACATACGGCACCGTTGCAATTGTACGTCCGAAGGCGAAGGACGTGAATTATCGAACGAATATGAAAAGCTGAGGGTAGAGTCGTCAGCAAAACAGTTAAGTGGATTAGAAGTAACAGACAGAAGATCATTTATAAAAATGAGGAAAAGAGTCGGAGACAGAACAGAGCCCTGGGGCACACCAGCATTTATTTTATGGGAATCAGACTTGAATCCGTCCAATACAACTTGTATTGAACGGTCCAGAAGATAGCTTCTAATCCAACGAACAAGAGTATTATCGATCCCAAAAGCACGCATTTTCGATAAGAGAGCTTCATGCCAAACTCTATCAAATGCCTTGGAGATATCAAGAGCAATAATCTTACTTTCACCAAAGCGATGTAAAGATTTGTTCCACTGTTCGGTGAGATATGCCATCAGATCACCAGTGGAACGGTTGCTGCGGAAGCCATACTGACGGTCATGGAGAAGCTTACGATCTTCGAGATATTCCTTAAGCTGACGGTTAATCAGTGTTTCCATGACCTTAGAAAGAAGGGATGTCAGTGCTATGGGTCGGTAGGAGGAGGGGGAGGATGGGTCACCTTTCTTAGGGACAGGCTGGACAAATGCTGTTTTCCATCTTCTAGGAAAGATCCCAGAAGAGTAGGAGCGATGGAAAAGCTTACGCAGTGGCTTTGCCAGTGTGGAAGAACACCTCTTCAGAATAATCGGGATCTTTGAGAACTCTTGCTACTGTACGAGTGCGGAAAAAAATCTGTCCCATGGAAAAATTTACATTCTCAAGTACAGGAGGGGCAACGTTGCTATGCGGCAGCGTGGAGCTGGCAGCGAAATGGGCGGCGAGCAAGTTTGCCTTCTCTGAAGAGTAAACAATTGGTGTGTTATTGTCGATGAGCGGTGGAACCGAAGATGTTGAGGAGTTTTTAATATTTTTTACAAATGACCAAAAATTTTTACTGCCTTTGGGACACTGCAGAATTTTTTGCCGTAATTTTTGGTCATGCAAAAATTTGGTTCTTTCAATAACGGAGTTGCATGAGTTTCTTGCTTGTTTGTGCTTTTTCCGATTTTCCTCTGTAGGGTTGGCTTTGTAAGAACGGAAACTTACTTCTTTGAGCCTGATAGCTTCTTTACACTCAGAATTAAACCAAGACTTTTCTTTAGGTTTGATGCTTTTTACTCTGTTGGGAATAAAAGCACGCATCCCTAGAAGAATCACATTTGTGATCATTTCAGCACTGGCATCAATGTCACTATCGAGGAAGCATAGTGACCAGTTAAAGTTTCGGAAAAAAATATTCAGGCCGTCCCAGTTGGCTTTCTCGTATTGCCAACGGTCCTGGTGGGAAGTTTTTCTTTAACTGGATGGGTGGAGGATGAGAAATTAGCTGAAATGACACAATGGTCTGAAGTGCCAAATGGAGAAGTTACACTAATGGTATATTTATCAGGGTGAGAAGTAAGAAACAAGTCAAGAGTATGGGCGGCTTGCCCAGCAACATCCGGTATACGCGTTGGCACATCGATCAGCTGGGTAAGGTGATGTAACCCGGCAAAGAGCTCGACATACCTTCCTTCGGGTGTTGTCTGACCAGAATAGCGGAGCCAATTGGAATTGTGTACATTGAAATCGCCCGCAATAACGATTTCAGTGCGAGGACAAAGGGAAACAATTTTCGAGATAGAATCTGACAGCGCATCAAACATTTTTTGTCTTGTTCGTCGTTCTTTGTAATATCTTTTAAGAATTCAGTGCATCTGACTAATTTGAAAACTTGAGATTGAGAGAAATATTTTGAAAAGACTGTCTGAATTATTCGGAAAACTCATCGCTTGCAGCATAAATTGCTGTCAGTAAGTTTGGATGTAAATATTGTTTGAGTATTTCAACGATATTTGTTTCATTAAAACTTGGAAGTCTGACAACTCGGCGTTGTTTTTTTCTGAAAGAGTATGTAAAGGGATGTTGTTGGTGTTTTGTTTGATTCTTCGAATATTAAATGAAAACTAAATGCTATAAGTGGCTGTTCTGAAATTCCGATCCCGTCATCAAGATTTTCTTGCGCTGAATGACCTGTAGTTCCTCCTGTTGCTTGAACAGATTCATTTGTGTTCATTTCTATTTGAGTTGGCTTGATCCGGCTAAGGGCGTCGGCATTAGTGTTTTCTTTTCCTTTTTTGTAAATAACTTCGTAGTCAAACTCTTCGAGATTGAGACGCCATCTTATAAGCTTAGAACTACCATCTCTTAAGGAAAAGAGCCACGTCAGAGGTCTATAGTCCGTAATTATTTTGAATTTCCTACCGAAAAGGTAGTGACGAAAGTATTTTGTCACCCAAACAATTGCTAGCAACTCGTTCTCTGTCGTGTTTTAATTTATTTCAGAATCTTACAAGGTTCTGGATGCATAGCAAAAAGGCTTATCGGAACCTATAGGGCCTTGACTTAACACAGCTCCTATGGCAAAGTCATTTGCATCTGTGGAGAAATTAAAGGTTTTAGTGAAGTCTGGATATTGAAGTAACGGGTCGTTAGTAAGAATGTCCTTGCAGTGATTGAAGATTTCATATAATTGTCGTCGAGTTAGGTCGAACACCTTGAGGGGTAACGATGTGTCATAAGAATTGAACTTCCTTCCTCAGAAATTCATACTTGTTTAGTTGAATTTTGAGATTAAAATCTCGAAGTCTTTTGAAAATGTTCTTCAAATTTTCCTTATGTTCTTGAAGTGAGTTTTAAAAATATCCCTTGGATCGATCTCAATCTAGTGGAATCCAGAAGCGAGGTCGAGTGTCGTGAAATAATTGCATCGCCCCAATTTATGCAGAATGTCAGTAATATTAGGAATCCGATCACTAATAGTTTTGTTATTGAATTTGCGGTAGTGAATGACTAAATGACTAACCATTTTTGTTTACAGTGGCATCAGTTTTTTTCGGAAGAATCCAGATGGGACTGCTCCAGGGAGAGAAAACAGGTCGAATTATGCCTTGTCTGAGGAGATCTTGAATTTGGGAATGAATCTCTGTTTTATGAATTTCCGGGTATCTGTACGATTTTCTGTAGACAGGTAAGTCATCGCTTGTTCTAATGCGATCTTTGACTGCGTTAGTAAAAGATAGCTTATCTCCTTCCTTAAAAAATATGTCGTCGAACTGTTTCCACAATTTAAAAAGTGCTTTTTGTTCTTCTGAATTTAGATGATTTGTTTTAAGTGTATTCAAAAGTTCCTCATGAGATGAAAATTCACTATCCTGTATTATATGTTTATTATTTATGTTATTGACTTCAAAATAATTAGACATTCAATAAAAAGGGTTTGATTTTCGTTTGATAGGTTTACGATTTCCATTTGACTATACCAATTATCACTTCTATAAACACCTTCCGAGATTTTTAGAAATTTATTTATATAAGTTTGTTTTGTATAAAATTCACCACTTTTTTTGTCAACGGAAATTTTTGCAATAATTTTGGTGTTTGGAGTAATTTCATAAATTTGGGATTTAAAATTTGGTTTAAAATAAAGTTTTTGGGTTGAATTGTCTGTTTCAAGGAGTTGTCTTTTAACGTCGATTTTAGCACCCAATTGTTCCAGAATATTCATGCCTAAATGTCCATTGAAGTAGTTATGAAATTTGAAAATCATAAATTTGAACTAAGTATTTGAATTGAATTCTTTGAAAACTAGTAGGATAATTGATTTAAATCGTGATTGTTTATATCTATGTATCCGAATTGTTCTCCAAGGCAGTTAAATGAAAATTTGCCTCATCAATTTCATTAATTGTTTCTTTATTGTAAGTAATCTCAGGGTTATTTTCAGGAAGGAATTGATCTAAATAGGTGTAATCCTCAAAGGGATATAAGTTAACACTATTTATGCTAACATACAGTCACATGTATTGTTATTAAATAATAACAAGACTATAATAAAATTACCCAACATAATTTAATTAAAACCATGCTCTCATTAAGAACTCAACATCATTTAGTTTAAACCATGCTCCCATTAAAGCTAGCACTATCCAATCCGATAAACATTTTTAAGTCTATGAACTAAGTTTAAACAATATCGAAGGCATTCCTCAAAGCTCCATAAATAATACCAAACATAATGTTGAACCGATCATCACTTACGTCCCGCTTAAGCATTATCTTACCAAAACAATAATGCCGACTTGCACTCCGTCGTTCCATTGATCAACATATTCCGAAATGTAAACATATTTACATGTAAGGAATATCAAACACATCCACCAGCAACAACTTGAATGGGATATCTTAGTATAAATAGTTTGTAATTTTAGTCTTAAGCTTGAGTTCAATTTGTCTAATAAAAGCGATTGGTCGCAATTAAAAATAATTTTTTTTTTTAAAGTCCAAACTAAAAATACCATAATTGGCGCCCGAGCAAAAAGAAAATTATAGTGAAAAATTAGAAATCTCGCTAAGCCCGAGCAAAAAGAAAATTATAGTCAAAAAATATAAATCTCGCTAAGCCCGAGCAAAAAGAAAATTATAGTGAAAAAAATAGAAATCTCGCTAAGCCCGAGCAAACAAAATTATAGTAAAAATAAAACACTCGCTAAAACCGAGAAAAAAAAGTGATCTGTTAAAAAAAGAAAAAAAAAAACACACGCTTAAACCCGAGAAAAACTCGCAAAACTCGCTGAAGTAATTTAAGGCCCCCAGTAGCTGAGGAAAAACACAGCAAAAAAGAGACAGTCTTGCTGCCAGCCGCTTCAGTATGATTTATAAATTAATCATAGGATTGTATGTATAACTAATTAAGAATTAAGATATAAAATTATTAAATTCTTTTAATTAAAAAAAACAAAATCATTTTAAGAAAAGAAGAACATTTTTTTTCTCAATGAAAGAAAAAAAGTTAAAATAAAATAAAAGAAGTAAAATAATTTTTGTTCTAAATAATTTTGAAATAAATAACTAAAAAAATGGAAAATCAAAACACCTTTGTTCGTCCCTCAATCCTTAATCTCCCACCCCAACCTATACAAAGAATTAGTGAACCAAATCCGCCCCCGCAACTCGCGCAAGCTCAACCTGCTCAACCTCAACCTGGTCAAGCTCCCTCCATTGCTTCCCCGGAATTAATTAACATCATCGCAAGAGTTGTTGACTGGACGAAGTCCGGTCGTTAAGAGATTTTTCTGGTAGACCAAGAGAATTTAGCTCTTGGCGAAAGAGTGTAGAGCGTATCTTAAAAATATACGAGTCGTTGCAAGGAACGCCAAAATATTATGGTATCCTGAATATTATTAGGAATAAAATAATAGGAAACGCTGACGCTGTACTTGAATCGTACAATACGGCGTTAGATTGGCAGGTAATTTCAAAGTGCCTTACGCTGCATTACGCGGACCAAAGAGACTTGGGTACTTTAGAGTACCAAATGACCTCTTTAATACAAGCCAATTCTTCAGTGCAGGATTTTTATCAATCTGTGTACAAACATTTGTCCTTAATCCTAAATAAAATGTCTTGCATGGATATTGGCCCAGAAGCTCTCTCGCTCCTCACGAGCACATAAAGAGACTAAGCCCTAGACACATTCATACGTGGATTGAATGGCGATCTTCCAAGATTGTTAGGTATGCGTCAACCAAGAGACTTGCCTCAAGCACTAAATTTATGCCAAAAATTAAAAAAATCAAAACTCGCTCACAGTACGCGAACCAGAATAATATAAGAAAATGGCAACAACACACATCTCATTTACCAACAAACAGGTTTAGTCCCCCCCAAAGACACCTACCCCATAAGCAAGGTTTTTTCCCTGAAATCCTAATCCTAATCTTTCAAATATGCTGGTAAAAGGCCCCCAATTCAAAGCCCATCATTCCAAAACAGAGTTCCCCAGAAAGTGCAAAGGAATTTTCTTATAGGTATTGATAACCTTAACAGCTCTCAAAACCCGCCCTCAGACTGTGTTATTCATCCGACTTGATACATATCTCCCAACGATTTATATGCTTTCTACCAACAAGACAACGTGCCAGAAGCTGAACATGACCCCGATCTTTATGGGTACATGTAGCAACAATCTTGAGCATTAGAGGAAGGTAATGAAATAGATCAAGAACCAGAAATTAACCAATGTGACATTAATTTTTTAGGCTAAACGACTCTTCGCTGCCGTATTTTCAGTGCAGAACGAAGAGTGGAAAACTTCTTTTTTAATAGACACCGGTTCAAGTAAAAATTTCATCCTACCAAATTTGATAGATAAGCCCCTTCCAAATGAACAAATTTTTTTTGCAAAATCAATTGCTCCGATTCGATTCGATTTTCCAAAGAACTCTTGATGATATTCTTAGAGAGTACATCGGAAAGATTTGCTGTTTTTATATTGATGATATCATCATCTTAAGTAAAACAGAGGAACAACACGTTAAACAAATTTTCAAAACGTTAGCAGAAGCTAACATGAAAGTACAATTAGATAAATGCAACTTTCTTAGGAAGAAGTTGAATTGTTGGGCTTCATTGTATCCTCAAGAGGATTAACAACAAATCCTGATAAAGTCAGAGCGATCGCTAATTTCCCAACCTCTACCACTCTTAACGAATTGAGATCTTTTCTGGGTCTTGCAGAATACTACAGACGTTTCGTAAGAGATTATGCCATGATGGCAAAACCACTTACACCATCCTTATTACGTAGTGAAGAAGGAAGACTCAATAAAAAAATCCTATTTTCCTCGGTTCGTTAGATGCTTTTAATAAAATAAAAAAAAATCACTTACTTCCAAAGATTTACTTCCCGCATATCCTGATTATAAAAAGAGCTTTGAACTGACAACAGATGCCTCTGATATAGCCATAGGCGCTGTATTAAGGAGACAGACCCAGTTTATTCATTTCCAGATCTTAAAGTAAAACGGAAGAACACTATGCAACTAATGAGAGAGAAATGCTCGCGATTATATGGGCACTCAATTCTCTTTGGAACTACTTTTACGGTACAGCGCATGTTATAACCTTTACGGATCACCACATACGCATTAAGTCACAAAAATAATAACTCAAAAATGAAACGCTGGAAAGCGATACTGGAAGAATACAACTACGAACTACAATAGCGTAGTAGGGGATGCTCTTTCTTGCTCCCCACAATTTGTACATATTAACTCTTTATCAGTTTCTTAACAAAGTGATCAGAGTTCGTCCCACGACCTTATACCCGCAGTTGAAACTCCGATTAATGTGTTTAAAAATTGATGTTACTTACTGGAAACGAGCAGCCGTACCAATTTAAAATCCCTTTTCCCACCTTTCACAGGCATGTTTTTACTCAATCCAATTATTTTGATGAAGACCTCATTTCATTGTTAAAAGATATCTTAAGCCCAGTGTTATAAATGGACTTCACACCAATGAGGGAACAATGGATAAAATTCAAGAAATTTATCCGCAACACTTCGGATCTTACAAGATACACTTAGCCCAAACTCAAGTTACCGACCTTACTAATACGACAGATCAAGAAGAACAAATTCTTAAAGAACATTACAGAGCCCACAGAAATTGTAATGAAAACAGAATACAAATACTAAAAAAAAATTATTTTCCAAAAATGAAAGAAAGAATAAACGAAGTTATAAAACAAAGCAAGGTTTGTAAAGAGCAAAAATATGACAGACAGCCAAATAAACCTAAGTTAGCAAATTCTCCCATACCTCAATTTCCAGGCCGAATAATTCACATTGACATTTAATCCAAAGATAAGCAATTGGTGTTAACAGCAATAGATAAGTTTTCTAAGTACGCTCAGGTACGAATTATTAAATCAAGGGCAATCGAAGATGTTAGGGAACCATTAAGATTAACAGATTATATTTGCATATGGTGTTCTCAAAATGATAGTTTACGATAATGAGAAAACCATCAGTTTAGCCTCCATATTCTTCATCTAGCAAGATCAGCTAGGGATAGAAATTTATAAGACGCCCCTTACACTAGTGCGGTGTATAGTCAAGTAGAAAGATTCCACTCCACCTTATCTGAAATTATGCGTTGCTTAGAAACAAAACGTCTCCTTAAATCCTTCCTTGAAGTCCTAGACCAAGCTGTGTATGAATATAATTATTCAATACACTCAACCACCAAAAGACGACCCATGGAAGTTTTCTTTAATAGAACGGTTAGTACAGACCACGAACAGTATGAAAAGTCAATGCAAGAAACTATCGAATTACTGACAAAAAACAAAATACCGACCTAGAATACCATAACAAAACACGAACAGAAATTAAGACATACTCTCCAGGTGAAACAGTCTTCGTCAAAATAAATAAACGCTTAGGTACCAAACTTTCCCCAAGATATAAAAAAGAAATTGTAAAAGAAGATAAGAATACCACTATCATAACATCCTAACTTTCCCATAATTTCCCACCAACTTACCTAGATTACTAGCCAATTAAAAATTCTAAAACCCAAAACAAGGAAACCCAGATCCCTAAATTTCCTAGGAAGTGCGTGGAAATGGCTTGCAAGTAGCCCAGACCACGAGGACTTTCAAATTAAAAAATCCTAAACCCAAAAACTACTTACTAATAATAACAAACAAATAATTATTAATAAATCATATAATAAACGTATTAATAAACTGACGAATGTCACAAATGAGTTATTAAAATTGTTAAAGAATTTAAAGAACAATTTACTTTAGATATTAAGTTTAAATTAGATGTTATTAAAGAAGAAATTACTAACATAGAATATGCCTTACTTTGGGCTAGAAATAAAATTGTGAATTCCTATATTCTTTCAAATTCAGAAATTAAAATTGTAAAACAAACATTTAAAGAAAGTATGATACCCTTTCTAAATTTAGAAGAAGCACTCAATTTTGCTGAGATTAAAATAGCTTCAGATAAGTTAACTTTTTTCTTTATATAATAAGTATACTTACAACCGAAAAATCTTTATGTACAAAATATTTAATAAAACCTCTAAAGTATAACAACAAAGCAATAAGGCTTGAATTTGAAAATGTATTAATTTGTGAAAAAGACATATATGATGTCCAACCAAATTGTAACACTTAATGAATTAACTGTTTGTAACAGAAACAATATTGTAAATAATATTGTATTCTAATAATTGTATACCAAACTTAATAAAAAGTAAACCATCAAGTCCCGCTTAAGCATTATCTAACCAAAACAATAATGCCGACTTGCACTCCGTCGTTCCATTGATCAACATATTCTGAAATGTAAACATATTTACATGTAAGGAATATAAAACACATCCACCAGCAACAACTTGAATGGGATATCTTAGTATAAATAGTTTGTAATTTTAGGCTTAAGCTTGAGTTCAATTTGACTAATAAAAGCGATTGGTCGCAATTAAAATTTTTTTTTTTTTAAAGTCCAAACTAAAAATTCCATAATTTATATACTACTTGGGTTTCCATCTACAGGTCCGCCAAATAACTTCTTATTTTTTTTGAAAATGCTTCATCAACTTCGAGTGTAGCTTCGGCTGTGTGGCACGTAGCGCTGTCCTGTTGAAACCAAATGTTGCCAATATCCTCCTCTTTAATTTTTGTGAACAAAAATTCGTTCAACATGGCCCGATAACGATCGCCATTGACTGTAACGGCCACTCCTTGCTCAATTTCGAAAAAATGGCCCAATTATGCCTCTGCCATCCGCACCAAACAGTGACTCGTTTTGGGTGTATCGGCATTTCAATGTATGCGTGCGGGTTTTCTGTGTCCCAATTGCGACACTTTTGCTTGTTTACATACCCGCCAAGATCAAAATGAGCTTCATCTGAAAAGATGATTTTTTTGGCAAAATCGGCATCTTCTCTAAGTCGATCGCAGGCAGTAATGTCGCAATATTTCAAGCGTATACACAACCATATTCGTTCAGCGGAAGGATAAAACTAATTATCTGTCAAATCAGACATGAGCTAAATGTTACCATTCACGAAATAAGCACTAGTTGAAAAAAAAACGTTAGATGGCGGACCTTTTAGGTTGTGAACTTCTTTAAAAGCATATTTTTTAAATGGTGCATTATTATTGAATCTATTGGGTTGGTAAGAGTTATTGTAATCGTTTTGGCTATTCGTGGAGTTTCCACTTCCTATGGACATAGGTACGGGGTGTTGTTGGGGCTTATTTAATTGTCTAGACACAAATCCGTTTGAATTTGTTGTCGTTTGATTATTGTGACTTGTGACCATCTTTGTTGGTTCTGAGGGTATGTTAAAAGTCTTTGATTATACATGTTGCTTGCTGGACTCTGGTTTATATTAAAATTCTGAATTGGTCTATTGCAATTAAATGGAGGATTAAAGGGTTTTGAATTAGTTTAAATTTGCAAATTTTAAGGGATTGTTATAGCTATTTCTTGTTTAATAATTTTTGAATGGAAACGGTGGATTTGAGGTTTTATTCATTGAATACTTCATGTAGAAGATATTTTGTTCTTTAATGCAGAAGCTGAAAGCTTCTGGAAGGTTCTTTGGTTTCATTGCCCTGATCGTTGCACCCATCGGTTCTTTTATTCCCGATAAAAAGGTACTCAAACATATGTCAGAGAAGAGTTGTGTTTTAGATGAGATTATAGCAGAATCTCTCTCATGAATATTTGTATGGTTGGTTAGGGTTGAAAGAATTTCTATTATTTTAGAATAAAACTGTTCTATAGTTTCATTACCTTGTTTAAGTGCGCGGAGGTCTTTAATTAAAGAGGTTTCGTTCCTCTTATCTGAATAGTGAAGTATAAAATTTTCCTTTATTTCCGACCAGTCTAAGGGAGTACCAAACATATTTAACACTTCATTGGCATCTCCTGTTACTTTATTCCTAATAGCTCTTAAAATGATGTTTGCATAAGGTGTGCTACTAATACTTAACATTAGTGGAAGAATTTCTTCCACATTCTTAATAAAGTCGAAAAGTAGTCTTGGGTTCCCGTCGTACTTTGGGAGGTCTTTTATCGCATCAGGGATTTTTAGTGAATTTAAGATGTTGTTGATATTGACTAAATTTATGTCAGTGGCAACATTACATTGATTAAGATTTTCCGCGCCGGTAGCTGCGGTGCTATTTCTTGCGTCATTCATTACATTTGCAGCAAAAGATTGACCAAGATTTTTTCGCTCCGCTTGCTGCGGTGCTATTTTTAGCATCATTTTGATTTTTCTGAAGTGTTTCTAAAAAAGATTGCATTTCTGTTTCCTCTTCACTTTCACTTTCACTAGTATTTTCTTCTAATTGATTATTATTTACTTTACTATAAGGACCTTGAGTTAGAAGCCTATTTTTATTTTTTTTTATTTTTGGGAAGAAACTCATGGGGGTATTAATATTGGAATAGGGAAAGAACGATTTCGGTACTTACATGCATGCAATTAACCAAACCGGGTTCATCGTATCGTTGTGGTGGTTCTTTTACTGGGTTTCCTTTCACCGATGTTCTTTCGATGATGATTGTTGCTGTTCTTAGCTGTAGCACTGCACACAATTTATAAATAAATTTTTTTTTTCACTGAGTTGTTTATAATGTGTTCTTTTGTATATATTTTTTTTTCACTTGGTATTTATTTCCTCATTGCTTTATTTTAATATTTTTCTTTTTATATATATATGTAGATAACAATTACAATTAATAATTGCGTTTCAATTTTATATATGCGTAAACAATTTGTATTATTTTTTTTTCTTCACAACAACAATCTCAAACTAAGTTGCTCGACTGCGCCAGTTATAGTTCCAGTCAAAAAAAAAAAAATAAAAACGATTTTTTAAAATTTGGGCAGAGCTTCGCCGTAGCTTTTATTTAAATACAATGAACCATTCTGATAATTTACATGGCGTTTTTATAAATTTGTTTCAGTATCTGCAATTTGAACAAAAAATGCAAAACGCACACAAAATGTTAAACTCAGCATTAATTCATGAAACTCATATCCATTTTGTTCTTTTAAATAAAAAGTTAAAGATTTCATTTCAATTTATTTTCTCATAAGTTAAAAAGAATGCGAATGCAATTCAAAATGTAAACTTCAGCATTTAATCAAACTCATGTAACATTTCCTTCCTTCGAATAATAATTTTTCAATTTGCATTTTATTCATATTTTCTTTTATTATTTTTCTTATTGATAACTAGCTAAGTACAATGTCTTTATTTTTTTTATGCTGAAGTAATTGCTAAACGTATGTTAAACGTTAATGTGTGGTGGCGGCATAACTCGCGCTTCTCCTTCTTTTTTCCTTTTTTTCTCTCTGAGAAGCCGGTGTTGTTCTTTTCCCTTCTGCTCGTAGAGCGCCCGTGCAGTTCTGGTCCTTCTCTGCAGCGCCGCCTTGTATGCTTCTTGTTCAGCTGCGTGTGCTTGCCGACTCTCATCATCAAACCAGAGGTTTTGTTGTGGTGGCCGTATAAAACCCAGCACTTTAGTGGCGCCTGCCTTGATGGCCTTATGGCAATGTTGCCACTGGTTTCAATACTTCATGCTGGCGGTAAAGGATTTCTTTGGAGGTTATTTGAGACTCGATCGGACCTGGAGATTTCTTGTGATTGCAGCCGTCCGAAGTTAAACTTCCTCACAGTTTTACTTCTTCTTGGCGTTGGTCGGGATATCCTCAGTCGTACCTTGGCTACAACGAGGTAGTGGTTCGAGTCAATGTTTGCCCCTCGAAAAGTTCGGACATCCATCATATTAGAGTAGTGCCTTGCATCGATCGCAATGTGGTCAATCTAGTTGACAGTTGATTGATCAGGGGATCCCTTTGTGAATGTTGAGGTGTGGGAACTAATTCGCTGCTAGCTCTACGTCTCCGTGCAGCAACGTTGCCTCTCCTGTACTTGAGAATGTGTATTTTTCGGGACGGGTCGGAATTCTGGTTTTCAAAACTATGTTTGGCCAAAATTCAGTTTTTTATAAAAATTCTGTATGGTCAAAACTCTGTTCGCCCAAAATTCTGTATTACAAAATTCTGTAAATGCAATATTCATTATTACAAAATTTTGTATTTCAAAAGTCAGTATGTGGAAAATTTTGCTTCTGAACACTGAAATTCTGTCTAAGAAAAATAAGCATTTCCGGAAAAAACATTATTTATGAGTTTATTAATTGTTGTAATATCAATTGTATGTACCAAATTTAAAATGAAAAACCGTCCATAAAAAGTTTATTTTTCATTTGTTTGACTTTACAACAGAGATATTCATTTAAGAAAAATAACACGCACTTTGCACAAAAAATACAAGCTTTATAAAATCATAGCACGTGGGAATATTCAGAGATCGTATTGTTGCTATTATTACATTACATTACATTTTAATCTACTCCGTAGATAAATCTACGAAGTAGACACACTTACGAGCACTGGCTGCTGAGGTCATCGGCTCAGACAATTATACTAGACGACACACACGATATTGATACAAGACACAGAAGAAAGTGGGAGAACGAAAAATAGAAAACACATAACACATGTCAACAGCACGCAGTTGGTTTTCGGACGGTCCATCATCCTACTACTAACCACGATCAACGATGCTTGATTTCGCTGATCTCACGGGAAGCGATGCTTTATATAAGGGGACATGCAAAACAAAACAAATAATTATAGTCATAAAGTTAATACTCGTGGGTACTGCATGGTTAGTATCCATTTAAGTTCCTCAACAACCAACATCGGATAGGTTACATTCGGATAGGTTACATTCGGATAGGTTTTTGCATAATGTTTTTCACATTTTGTTTTTCATTAACGACTTTCGGATAGCTTCAGATCTATTTTTTGGCAGCAGCTGTTTTTCATCAGCTGTGTTCTTACATCGGATTACAACAACACCAGCCTATCCGGATAGCTATGGATCCATTTTTAAATGCGATGTTTTCTTTTCTTATACTAACAGCATGAGTACACATCATATGGTCTATCATTAATGTATATGTATGTGTACACAAATATATAATCCTTGCCTTTCTTATGTACATTTAGTGCACGACTGGGTCACACGTACTTGTTCTTATATGCGTTCACAGCGTCGAATAAAAAAATAAAAAATATTTGGAGAACTTCAAAGTTTTCTTCGATTTTTGTAAATTTTGATTGTTTGAGGGAAAGTACGTAAAATAGTTTTGAGCGGAATAATTAAAACGCCATGTTTCTTTAAAAAATGTGTAAAAGTGTGAATTTTTTTTTTCAAAACCGTAGGAACGGATTTTAAATAACACGATTTTAAAAATTTTTTTGAAAAATTACAAAAAAAAAATAATTCAAAAATGCAAACTAAAGCACAAAAATAACTTTCATTAAAAAAAATAAAGAAGATTTCTCCTACCAGTTTCCAAAAAAATTGAAAAGAATTATTAAAAATAGAAAAATTAAGTTTCGAAAATATTATTTTAATGTGTAATTACTTTAACTACGTACATCTTCGTACATGTCAATTTTGATTATAATCGGTGACTCGGTTCTCTGGAAAGTCGAAGAAAAAAAAACCGGTACTATGGGAGGTACCGTTCTTAGGGCACCATCTTAATTTTTTTCAATAAAACATAACCCACACCTATAATAACACACAGATTTTTTTCAAAAATAAGCCTTAACCTAACGGTAATATGACAGGTACCGTTATTATTTGAGCTAAACAAAATTGAAAAAAGTCCTCTCTAGAATTTCAAATAACCTTATGTTCCAAATTTGAAGATAATTGTTCAAACCGTTCGGGCTGTAGTTCAATATACATCCATACAGACAGACGGACAGACAGCAGACAGAATTTTTCCACTAACTCGTATATACATAAATTACCGTCAGGACCTTCAACAACTTAATTATGCCTTAATTCAACTGACACATTTGTAGGTATATTACTTGAAAACCTCCTACCAGCTTTTCTGATGCATTTGCCGATATACTTACGCTGGCACTTTTGTAGACGATGGTTAGTAGGGCAATATCTTTGTGAAATACTGTTTTTCAAAATATTGAACATTTTCATCAACTTTTACATTTAGAATCTAATTAGTTTGGTCTCTTAACCCCTCTAAGATATGCATACATACATGTTGTAAGACACCTCCTAGTTATTTTTGTACCAGCATATAGCCCCATATTATATAACAATTTTAAAACCTTCACCTTGAAGATCGGATCACTAGAACTTAAGATATAATCTCAAAATAGCCACAACATCTTCTCTCTTTAATTAATTTTCAAACATAACTGTTCTTCTGTTTTGAAATTAAAATTGCAAAGCTGGTATAGCTAATAGAGTAATGTTTGATACCTTAAAATAATCGTTTATTTATTATTATTATTATTTATTTTATCTACTTATTAATTAAAAAAATCAAATCTATTCATTAAAGTAATTGGCTGATAAATCTTCTGAAAAATCTTCTCAATATTACAGTTTTCTTACGGTTAATGAATGACATTCAATATACTCTATCGTTCCTGAATATTTCAAATTTATAGATCCATTCCTTAAAAAGATAAAATTGTTTTAGTTGCTTTGTGTGGAAATACTAATTGAATTTATCGATTTTAATAAGTTATGCTTTTTGTTGAAGCGACACTTCATTTTTACTAAAAGTTTGTAAATGAAAAGTGTTCCCAAATTTATTCATGTAACGCTAATCACAATTATCAGAAAATGGCTCAACTGATATGTTGCTAAAAGATAAGTGATAAGTCGTTTGGTTCAATAGGGCCCTGGTCCGACATAATCACTTCGTGACGATCGAGAAGAGTATTGCGGACGGGTGGAAGCTTAAGAGCAGGAAAGAAATGAAATATTATGCCGGTGTTCAAGAAGGCAAATGTTTCAAAAACAGTTCTATTTCCAATCATACATAGCGAGTACTGAAAGCTGTTCGGTTTCTTCGATGGATAAGAATTAACAGACAGAAGATTAATAAAAATAAGAAAAAGAGTTAAAGACAGAACGGAGTTCTGGGGCACACTATCATTTATTTTGTGGAAATCAGAATTGATACCGTCCAATAAAGCTTGTATTGGACGGACAAGAGGATCATCGATGTCAGGTCACATTTCTTAGGAACAGCCTGAAAAAACGCTGTTTTCTATCTTATAAGAAAGTTTCCAAAAGAGTACCCTACTCTTTAGCGTTTACTAAAAATGTTTACTACAGTTGGGAAATTGCAGACACTTATGCCGTAATTTTTGGTCATGCATGCGTGAAAATCATGTCTCGGTCTATACACACCGTTGAAAAGCAAGGGTAGGGTCTGGTATCTTTTCGATAAAACCTCCAATAAATAGGTCAATAAAGCTGCCAAACGTGTGCAGTATTTTTCCTGCTGTAGGCGAAGCTGCAAAGCAACTTCTATCTTTTAACCTGGACAATAAAAATGTTGATGTTTTCCAAGTTTAAACTGATTGACGATCTGCGACAAATCAGTGAAACAAATCTTGTTCATTTGCCATTCATGGAAATGAAAAAGCTGATGAACTGGTCAAGAACGGTTCATCCATAGAACCAAGCCAAACTATACCCTGGGTACTTGAGCCACTGCAAATACGAAAAATACAATTCACGAAAATTTCTTCAAAGTCACAAACATCAAAACTAAGCAACCGTCGGGTATCAAGTAGTCTTTGGCCAAACATCTTGAAGAAAAAAAAAATATAGAATTCAAAAGCTAGATAGACCTCAACTGTCTCTTTTGGTTGGCATCCTTATGGGTCACAGCTCAATGGGCCCCATATGAGCAGAATGGGCATTACCACATCAGGCTTATGCAAAGAGTGTCACGACGTTGATGCAGAAGAGGGCTCATATCACTTCCTTTGTGAATGCCCCAGCCTAGCCCAGACCAGTAAAACAGCCCTCGGAGAATACTTCTTTGACCATTTTAGTGACGTTTCAAAAAAGCCACTTAAAAACATTGTGAAATTCATCAACCTTTTAGGATGTTTTTTTTTTAATTTTTTTTCTTAATTTTTTTTTTAATTCAGTTCTATCAATAACGGAGTTGCATGAATTCCTTACTTGCTGCTGCTTTTTCCGATTTTCCTTTTTAGAATTAGCTTTATAGGATCGGAAACTTTCTTCTTTTGGCCTGATATCATCTCTAGTGCCCCGTGGCTTAGTGGTTAGTGTGTCGGACTGCTAAGCGAAAGAGCCTGGGTTCAAATCCCGCTCATAGCCACCTTTTTTTTCTGGGGTACTGCCTCTTGCGAGGAATTGACAAAACCTCCAAGAGTAAAATTTGTCTCGAAAAAGTGCATCTCATGTAGCCGTTCGGACTCGGCGGTAAACTGTAGGTCCCTTCCATTCTTGCAGATTAACAACACACACACAGGAATGGTTGAGAGTATAAGTCACTAGGCCTTGGCTCCTTAAGGAGCTGTCGCGCCAATAAATTTATTTATTTATTTATCATCTCTAATATCTTTATACTTTAAGGACTATTCTTTGAGTTTGATACTTTTTATCTAGAAAAATCACTTTTTGTGATAATTTCAATACTGTGATCAGTGTCACTTTGGAGGAAGCGTAGTGACCAGTTAAAGTTACGGATGAAATTATTCAGGCCGTCCCAGTTGGCTTTTTCTTTCAATAGTCTGAAGTGCAAAATGAAGAAGTTTCACTCACGGTATACTTATCAGGGTGAGAAGTAGAAAACAATTCAAGAGTATGGGTGGCTTACCCAGGAACATCCGGTATTTGAGTTGGAACATCGGTCAACTATGTAAGGTGGTGGGAACCCAGCTAGGATTTCGGGATACCTTCTCTCGGGTTTTGTCTGACCAGAATAGCAGAGCCAGCTGAAATTATGAACATTAAAATCGCCCGCAATAATGATTTCAGTGCGAGGACAATGGCAAACAATTTTTGACGTTGGCCGATTTGGAATGATTTCCCTTCAGTGCTTCACCTTAAGGCAACACCTCAGTTTTAGACTGATCCGGAGGCCGACTAAATGCAAAAAAATTCAAGTTAATAAAAATAATTTTTGTTGTTGCTGTTCTATATATGTACATGATCTGTTGAGGAGTGGTTATTTATGTAACTTACACACTTGAAGTTCAGACATAAGTCGATTTTATTTTATTATACAATAGCTCGTTAGAAGGAAGAATGCCCGAATAATGGTAAAGACCTCACCAACACCTTTGAATCAGAAAAGGATGCAGACAAGGTGATGCGTTGTCATGCGACTTCTTTAATATCACACTGGAACGAATAGTGAACGCTTTAGGTTGCTTCGAAAGAAAAATTCTCCGGGTAAATTTTGGTCCCCTATGCATTAACCGTGAGTGGAGAAGGATCTACAACGAAGAACTGTATGGACTGTACAGCGACAAAGACCTACCCACAAGAGTAAAAGTCCAAGATCCGAGCTGGCTGGAGAAGCTTGTTGTTTGGTCCACCCCGGACTGTAGCGCCACCTAAGCTAAGGTAAGGTAAGTAGCTAGTACTTTCTCGAAGAACTTGAAAATCGGTAATGGTAAAACTGGACTATAAGAATTATTCTATGGACTCGTTTTGGAAACATAATCCATTCGGCTAAGCTCAACATTAAAATGTTGAAGTTAACAATTGTTCTTTATATATATTTCATAATGCGGTTAAACGAATACTGATTTATCAGAATTTGCTCTAAATGTATAAAAGTGCCATTACCTCCCAGATAGAACATTTACGTCTGGATCGCTAACCGCTCGGCCAATCTCGTTGTGGAATTCGTAGCAGTAAATCGATATCACTTTCATCTAATACATGAAATTTTTGATGTTTAAAATACGTATATCATTGAATAACTTCAGATCTAAGAATCGAAGTCGTAAGATAATTTATGTGTTAATTGTATGTGTTATATGTACATGAGATGTAATACAGTGCCTAGCATAAGTATAACCGCACCCTAAAAAATACATTTAATTTTAATAGAAAACTGGAAATAGAAAAGACGTCTTGCTATTTTATCATTAAATGGAATTAATAAACAAGTAAAATGATTAATAAAAAAGTCCCGTTATATTATATATATTATATTATATAATTTGGTATCCTACTTGAGAAGATTTCGTCGAATTCAGCATGCCTTGCAACAAGATATTGCCCCAATTCATGTTAATAGTGAAAGTTTTGAGTGGTTTCAGTCTAATAATATAAATTTAATGGAGTGGCCAGCACGTTCTTCAGGCTGTAATCCTACCGAAAATCTTTGGGGAATTCTAACTCAAAAAATGTCAGCTCATAAAAAACAATTTGCGGGTGTTGCTGCGCTACGAGAGGCAATTGTGGAAGCTTGAAACTCTCTAAATTCCATATTAAAAAAAATCCTGTTAATAGTATGCCGAAAAGAATTTTTAGCTTGATTGAAAATAGGGGAAATAAGATCCCATATTAAGTTTTGTAAAAAAATATTTTTTTATAAAAAAAAAAATTTAAAATATTAAAAATATGCGGTTATACTTTTACAATACCAACAAATCTGTTTTTATTTCCTAAACACCAGAAAAGAATATAACGGGATTTTTTTTTGCTCATTTTACTTGTTTACTGATTCCATTAAATGAAAAAATAGCAAAGCGTCGTTTCCATTTCCAGTTTTCTATCAAATGCATTTTTACAGGGTGCGGTTATACTAAGTTATGCAATGCACTGTATATTGGTTGGGGTCAAAATTCTTTAAACAAAATTTTGCTTTCAAAATTCGGCTTTCAAAATTTTGCTTTTAATCTGCTTTTGAAATTCTACTTTTCGAAATTCTGCTCACCAAAATTCTTTGTTTTCTTTATTATTTGCAGAGTTTTTATAATCAAAACATACTCTTACTTTCTTACGTTCAATTGATTGTTTCCTATCTATGTATATATGTACATGTACGTATATATTCGAGCTACTTAGCACAATTACTTATTATTCAGTAAGTGTTTGTTATCCCTTCGCGAAAGTGTTCAAAGTATTTAAAAATTATTGTTTCAATAGTTAAATATAATAAAGGAAAAGATAAATTGTGTGTTGATATTTTGGAAAGTTAAAAAAGTTAAATAAATGTAAACATAATAATTGGGTAATAAAAGGTAAATCAAAGATTTTTTAAAATAAGCAGAATTTTTTTCTTTTTTAACACAGAATTTTAAGAAACAAAATTTTGGAAAGCAGAAAAAATTGAAAAAAGCAGAGTTTTGAAAAACAGAATTTTTGTTTTAAAGGCAGAATTTTGAAAAACAATATTTTGAAGCCAGAATTTTGAACTGCTCCCGTTATATATTCCACTGAGATATGTCGAAAAAAGCATGTTAATTAAAGGTATAAAAATACGTCATGTTGACCGCAATATAGTTTTATTCATCTTTATCGTTTAGTACATGCTTCCTATACATATAATAAATGTATATAATTCGATGTCAAATGCTTTGTAATACATGGAATCTCTGATGTTTAATATACGTATATTATACACTCATTGAATTACTTCAGATCTGAGAATCGAAATGTTAAGATAATTAACAAATATTTTATGTATATGAGATGTACAATAATCCACCGAGATTATGTAGAAAAAATACGTACTATAAACATATAAGAATACGTCATGTTGACAGCAATGCAGTTGTATTGATCTTTATCGTTCAGTACATGTTTTGTATACATATAATAAATGTATATAATTCGATGTCAAATATTTATTGTATAATATACGTAAATTATACATACATAAAATTCTGTCACTATATCAATAAAATAGACCTATATGTCTAATACAAGTATATCATAGAGGTAAACATATTATATACATATAAACATGTATTTATGTATATTTGACCTTCGTTTCGTTGTCTATCTGGGTTGTTTCCATTTAAAGTCTCGTCGTTCAAGTTATGGATGGAATGAAATTGCTTGCAAAAGCCTTTCGAATATGGGCAATTTTCCAATACAGGTTTTAACTTCTTGTGTCTCAAATTCACTGTCTGCAAGCAAATGATTCAATATGGGAGCCCAAATTTTGACACTCAGGCTATTGCCAAACGAACTCCAAAACAGTCCGCGCACTCCGGAAAAAATGTCGTTGTTGACAAGCTGCATTTTTTCGTCTTAACAGCATATTATGCTGATCATGGCCATCCATAATTTCATTTACTAATATCGTTCATTTAATTTTTTATAAAAAAAAATTAAAATTCATAAGACTTACCTTCCCTTTGCACATTTAAGAAAACAATGAAAATCGATTTCCTAGACCAAATTTTTAGGTACGGTGTCACAAATAAAATTTAAATAAATAAAAATGGAAATTTTGAGGTGTTTTATTTTTATAAGTAATCAATGCGTACGTTCACGCATTTGTATGAACGCCCCTAGAAACAAATTGCGTAAAAGTGAAAACAGTCATTTAACGTCAGGGTTGAGATTGAAGTACATTTACTAACAAAAGGTACGTACAATAGATTTTATTAATTAGTTCTTGGTTATAATTAAAAGAATAAAAAATTTTAATACATACATATATCATTTGTCGCCTTATTATATGTACATTTAATTTTTTCACTATACACGGGCAAAATCATGAGATAAATTTATAAGTTCCCATAAATAAATTCCCATACACATTTTGACAGTTCATTTATGAGGCTATAAATTCACGAGGTTTGTGGTATTATGCGATTGCATGAATACCCCTACTGTTAGTTTGGTAGGAAAAAAAAGTATCGCTTAGTTATGGTTCAACAGAATTCTGTAAGATAAGTTTGAAACATCATATTTAAAAAAAATATAATTACTAAAGCATATCAAACAACCTTCCAGAAATGCAGTATTTCACATTTAAGCCCCTCCCACAGGAACCGTGGGATAGAAAATAGCCTATGCATCAATCCAGCACATTATCTATCTACCTATCGAATTTCATCCAAATCCGTTAAGCCGTTGAGGCGTGATTAGGGAACAAACATCCAAACATGCAAACATTGACATTTATAATATAATGTAAGTAGGATAGAATTAACCGTATCCGAGCATTTAAATTTGTAATTAAAAAACGTATAACACATTATACATATATATTGTGCTTTTGAATTCATTAACTATATCAATGAATTATTATAATATAACGACGGTCTGATTTGCCTCGGCGATTTTAATCTGAGGAAAACTGTTGGTTACGATGTCCTCAAAACTAATTGATGATTTGAACTCTCTTGGACTACGCCAATTTAACGATGTTTCTAATTGCAATGGAAGAACATTGGATCTAATTTTCGCAACCTATGATGAAGATATTTTCGCAGAAAAATCAACAGATCCTTTAGTAACTGAAGATAACCATCATCCATCTATCTTTTTCTCTTTATTTTGATTCAATATTTCATTACGACCTTAATGAAAACTTTTACGTTTTTAATTTTAAAAAGACAGATTAATAAAAATTAAATATGCTGCTATCACAAGTTGATTGGTCATATCTCAATAATTGTTTAACTGTTAACACTATAACCTTTGAATTTTATAATTTTTTGTTTGATTGTTTTTTTTTAAATCTGTACCTCTAACTTTTGTAAAATCGATATCATCAGCTCCAGATTGGTACTATGGCGATATTAAAAGCCTTAAGAACCTCAGAAACAATTTCTGGTCAATTTATCTCGGAGTGAAGCCGACTTTAAAAACTTTTGCCGTGCTCGTGAAAATTTATAAATAGTAAAAGAAAGTCTTGTCCATATCCGTCTGCTCTCAAGTCATGACCCTCGTATTATTACAAAGACTTTTTTCAAAGTGCCTTTAACTGTGATACTAACATCTGTGATACTTTAAACTGTGATACTTCGAACTGTGATATACTTAACGAAAATAGCCAAAACGTTGGTTTTTTGAAATTCTTCTCTTACTTGACTGATATCAACTTCAATATTAATTCTGATAACGTTGCTAAGTGAATATCTAATGTTGACGAGAATTGTAAACCAGAGCCGGATGCGCAAATAATTTGTTTCTCCCATTGTCCACTCTCATTAATTGTTCTCTGTTTTCTTGTCAATTTCCGTGCATTTTGAAATATTCATAATCCCTCTACATAAAAAAGGTAGAAAAGACGAAATTCAAAACTCTCGGTTATTCCGAAGCTTTTTGAGGTATTTAAAAGAAAGAAATTGACTGCGTCTTTACGGACTTTAGTAAGGCATTTTACACACTCTCGCATAAGATCTTTCTAAAAAAGCTAAGAAATCTTGGTTTTAGCGAAAATTTTGTTCTGTGGCTTCAATATTATTTATTAAACAGATCTTATGCAAAGTTGTTTAACGATTGCCAATCAAATTGCTTTACATTTAACTCTGGAAAACTACAAGGCAGCCATTTAGGCTCTCTACTTTTTATTATTTTATTTATTAATGACCTACCATCTGTCTTGAAGAATTCTAAATGCCTCATTTACGCGGATGATGTGACAATTTTTAAGACTATTTTTAGTATTAGTGATTGGAAATGTTGCAGTCCGACCTAAATTAATTTTTTGAGTGGTGTGTGCGTAACTGTTTGTCGCTCAATATAAATATAATTTTAAGAGCCTCACAAGAAAACTTCCACTAACTACATTTAATTATTCGTTAAATGGAATTTCCTTATCAGGTATGGAAAACGTAACTGTTCTTGATGTCATATTCGATCGAAAGCTTGAATTTATTCAGCACATGAATTTCATATCAAATAGAGCTAATTCAATTCTAGGTCAGAAGAAAGTCACGGCAATTTTCAGACCCTTTTGTTACAAAACAAAACTTTTTACAACATTTGTTCGTCCCATTCTTGAATATGCTTGCCAAGTTTGATCACCCCGTTACGAGTGCCATAAAACAAGGTTGGAACGTGCGATTTGCCTTGCGTTGGGAAAATCCTTACGAGCTTTGGCTAAAACTTATTGATTTGCCATCCCTTGTGAATAAACGTTCTTATTTAAGATTCGTTTTTATTGTTAAATTAATAAATGGGAATATAGACTCCTTGTACCTTTTTGTCTCGAATACATTTTAATAATCTTCAAAGAAACTTAAGAAAAATATCTCAAACTTTCGTACTAATTATGAACGATTTTCTTCTTTAAACAAAAATGTTTAATATATTTAATCTTCTTAATAATAGATGTGATAACTTATTATTAAATTTTGTATCTAAATTTCCATTAAATTTTTATTCAATTATCTAATTGTACTCTTATAGACATAAGTATTTATATTTGAAGCTAGTCTTTAGTTATGTGATAAATAAATAAAAACAGTTATCGTTATTATTAAATATATTTTTTTCCAAAGCAAGTCTTTATTTAGAAATCTGTGCTACCTGCCTAAACGAGGGGAGATAGACACTTCCCATAGTACAAAAAATTAAATTTACTCGCTCCGGAATCCGTTTTTATTTTGTGGCGCCAAAGTTATCGTACTCTTGCCCAGTAAAATATCACAATTTCAAATTTTTTAGTCAGAAATTTAAATACCCGGAAAGGGTTTATAATATTGATACTATTTTTATGGAAGTACCAACCGTTGTACCATATTGAAATCTTGATAAAATGGGCCTATTTCATAAATAACTTGCCGAGGGTAGTTCGGTAAATTTTGTTTGTTGTATAGGTTTTTTTTTCTTATTTACCTGATCGTAAGAAGGACTCAAAAGGAGTACAAACTTCGATTTTCGAAATCCTAGGTCTTTGCATTTACGGCCATCTTAAATTTAAGGTAAATTGATCTTTGTTTAATAACTCGCTTATTTTATTTTCAACATTTGACGAAAAACGCACGAAGCAACAAATGTTCAACATTTAATTTTCTATAACTTTGGTCGTTATAAACTTTTGTCTACGATTGATATTTTACGAGTTAATCCGAAAAATAGTATTATAGTTACTACCGCATATTGGAATATACAAAAAAAACTGCTGAAATGAAAAAAATGGATAGCGTTTTTTACTTTTGTAATCGCTAGAGGAACTCATAAAAAGTATATATTTTGATTTTCGAGTCCCTAGGACTTTAGAGTTGGCCACCATCTTGAATTAAAATAAATTATTTTTTATTTAAGAACAATTTATTTTAAATTCAAGATCGCGGCCAAATCTAAGGCCTTAGAGATTCGGAAATCAAAATATACCCAGATATTGATATTGACGTATATTAAACAAAAATACGAAGTCGCCATTATATCTGTAAGACGTATACTGAAGAGCTAAATGTCCGGTTAATATACATACGTATAATTTTAATTTTTAATTTAATTTTTTTAATTTTGGTGGGGGTAGCACCCCTATTTATTTGGCTTATTTCAAGCTAACAAACTGAAACTAACTTAAGACTAGGTAAAGAGTAATTAAATCTAAATAGAAAGGTTGGCACAGTTATTGAGGCGTAACTTTAGATTCGGTGTACTAATATTAAGGTCAAAATATTCAGCAATCGAATTTACACTCCGCAGCATACGTGTAAGAGGTTCATTGGAGCCATAGGAGGTACGGTGGGAGGGTACATATATAGAAAAGTCTAGGATTCCTGAGATTGCGGGGGTTAGTGTTGAAGAAAATGGAATTATATAATGAAGGGCAGTCAACGGAACCGGACAAAAGTCGGTGAATGAAAAGAATATCGGCAACCAATCTTCGTTCTTCTAGAGTTTTCAGATTAATAAGTTGGAGACGGGCATGATATGGAGGTAGAATAAAAGGATCTTGCCATTGAAGCCGCGAAGAGCGAAAAGAAGAAATCTTTTTTGAATGATAGTATGGACGCCAAAGTAAACCTTCGTTTTACGAAACCTAGAGTTGAATTAGCCTTCTGTATTATTTCATCGATGTGTGATCGGAAACTAAACTCACGATCACATAAAATAACGATGGGAATGGATTGATTGGAGAGAAAATATTGACGGGGAGGTAGAACTATGCGTTTACGTGAAAAAGTTATTGATTGGTATTTTTCAACGTTCAGTTCCAGGCAATTTTTGCTACAACAAATTGAAAAGCGATCAAGATCTAATTGAATAAGGTTTGAATCATTTACTGAAGATATGGTTTTGAAAAACTTTGTATCATCAGCATATAATGAGATATTGGAATGCTTTATTATCAATTCGATGTCATTAAGTAAGGATGAAAAGGAGAGGGCCTAAATGACTTCCTTGAGGGACACCGGAAGTGGCGAGAAATGGATTGGAAAGTGCATTCCTGAAACGCACACTATAGGAATGATTGCTGAGGTAAGAAGATATTCATTTCAAAGAGATCTGTTCAAAGCCAAGGGCATTAAGTTTGAAGAGTATAAGACCATGAGAAATTTTGTCAAAGGCTTTACTAAAGGCAGTGGAGATAACATCGACTTCCATCCGTGCTTCTAGTGCAAATTCAATTAGGTTAGTGGTAGTGGATCTAGATTTTAGGAAGCCACGTTGTCTAGGGGATATAAGCGACTTACATCGAAAACTTTATAACTCGTATATGAAGCATTCAAATATTGTAGGAAAGTTTGGCAATGGGGCGATAATTTTTAACGTTATTTTTTGCGCCTTTTTTGTGAATCGATGTAACGAATGAAGTTTTCCATACTACACCTTGGGATAAAGATAAAATAAAAATGTGAGTAAGGAGAACGGAGAGAGTTTGGGAACATTTTTTTATAAGAATTTTCGGGATATTATCTGGCCCAAGAGAAAATTCTTCACATAGTAGACTTAACTTATTTTCAACAAGATTCTTAGCGATTGTGAGAGGGAAAAAAGGGCCAATTGAAAAATTCGGTAAGTACTTAAAATAAGCTTCGTCTGGTTGAAAAGCATCATTGGTAAAGGATTGCTTGAAAGATGAGGCAAACAGCTCTGAAATATGTAGAGGATCACTTGAGGTTTCACTATTAAGAAAAAGAGAGAAAGTATATCCATCAGACTTTTTTTATAGTTAACGAATTGGCAAAATGTCTTGGGATCGTTAATGAGGTTCGCTTGAGTTTCAACTAGATAACGCTGGTAAAGGCTAATATACAGTTCAGTAAATTGGAGATAAACTCCGAGATAATTAGAATAATCGTGGTGGATCGAGAACGCAATCTCCGATTATACCAAGGGGGGGAAGTTTTGCGTTATGAAGTTGGTACGTAGAGAGAAAGGGAATTGTAAAATCTCTATAGAATTTAATAATGGCTTCGTTTACGAAAAGATTTACGAAATTAAAAGATGTGTTACTGAGATATTCGTTATAATTATATATATATATATATTAAATCGAAAATACGTAAAATATATTGTTCAACAAACGTAGAATATATATAAATTATACGGATACTAGCCAAACATTTAGCTCTTCGATATACATAGTAAACACAACTTAAAGCCGTCAACGGCGACATCGTATTAACATATATTTGACATATTATAAATAGATAGAATATTAACGTATATTAAGAAACGTTTATAGGTAAAAAATAAAAAAATATATATTTTTTACATTTTCTTGTGTTTCTTGCATTCTCTAATTGATTTGTGATTTATTATTTATGTTGATTATTTATATTTATTATTATTAAATAAAAACTACTATCAATAGTCTGGATCGCTCGGCCAATCTCGTTGTAGAATTCGTAGCAATAAATCGGTATCACTTTCATCTTGATTTTGATAAACAAATATTATATGTTTATAAAAACGAGCAATATACGTTATATGTAAATACGTCATATTGACTGCAATGCAGTTGTATTCATCTTTATCGTTTAGTACAGGTTTCGTATACATATAATAAATGTATATAATTCGTAGTCAATTGCCTTGTAATAAATGAAATTTTTGATGTTTAATATACGTACGTATAGTTTATAAATAACTTCAGATTTGAGATTCGATATCGTAAGATAATTAACAAATATTATATGTATATGAGATATACTAATGCAAGTATATCATAGACCATGTATATTACATCTTCTTGTTCTATCTGGGATTTACTCCTTATGAGTTCTTCTAACGATTAAAAAGAAAAAAACGATATCTATTTTTTTTTCATTTCAGCAGATCTTTTTGTATATTCCACTGGGCGGTAGTAACTATAATCCTATTTTCCAGATTAACTCAAAAATTATCAATCGTAGACAAAAAAAACATTAAGAACAAAGTTGTAGAAAATAACTTTTATTTGTGCATTTTACATCAAATGTTGAAAATGAGCGAGTTATTGAACAAAAATCAATTTAACTTGAACAAAAGATGGCGCCGAACGCTAAGGACCTAGGAATTTGATAATCAAAATATATACTCTTTTTGAGGCCCTCTTACGATAAAAAAATCGTATCTATTTGTTTCCATTTCAACTAATTTTTTGTAAATTCAGACTGGGTTATCATTATAAAACCTTGGCTGAAATCGCTGATGTGCTGTATATACATATGTAGATTAAAGGAGATGGAAATGTTCTTGCGTTTTGGAAGAAAAGTTAAATATTTTATTATTTCACAGAATTCGCATGTTACACACCGATTGGGAACTGTTCCGTTTCCTCGATTATTATTGTGCTGCTCTTGGATATTGGCAGAGCGTGTATGTTTTCGAAATTAAGAAAACATTTGATGCTATGCAATATATACGATATCACGTATTTGTTTATTTAAGACTTTTGAGGTTTGCTTTAACGTAATGTAATGGTCTGATTTTGTCTTTTTTTTTAAGGAAAATCAACATGACCGAAGATCAACAGCATCACCAAGAAGCTTCAGCATCTCCACAAAACCAAAGAAATTCTCCACCAAAAGAACGCAAGAATATAAGTGACATTCGTAACCAAGATTACGTAAGTCGTCTTTTAGCAGCTACTCCGCCTTATTTATACTCAGCGCCGGTTGGGCCAAATAATTTTTTCTTCAGTGACATGTTGAGATCACTTGTTCAAGCAAAACACAATGAAAACGCACGAAATCTTCACATGCAACAAGCTGCAGTTATGGCAAGAAGACCTCGAAAACGTTCTTGGAGTCAACATAGACCATATTTTGAACAATTAAGGGAGCGAAAAGGAGGTGATGACAAAATTCCTGTTCCAGAAAAACCGCTTGAACTTACAAATAAACAATTTTTACCAGTGGCGGCCACCAAATATTCTAAACCTGATCCTCCTGCAAAAGAATTATTAAGCACCAAAGGGTCAAATGACTCTGATTCTGTTGAAGGCCAAAATCTTTTGCAAGACAGTCCAGCAACTGCTTCTCTACCTCCACAAGACCTAGTTCTTCCTCCTCCACCGCCTGTTTGGTACCCACCCATCTATCCTCCATACGGACTAGATCCGTTGCATTTTTTTATTGACTTACGAGTTTCGGGGCATATTTACGATCGCAAAAAGGAAAATGTATCGCCCTTAGCCAATGCAGAACATAATGCCATTGCGTCGTCCGAATCTGAAACCCCTGGGAAATATCGACACGGATCCGCATTTACGGTTCCTGTTCCTCGAAATGAATCTAAAGGCTCTACAGCAATCAATTTGTCTTCGTCATCTTCTTCAGTATCAGAAACGTCTAACAAGCTTCAAAACTATGCAAAGTTTTACGACTTGGGTGAAACCAAAGAAAATCATCCAAATCTCAAAAGTACTTCTAACTATATGCTTCAAAGCCTGCCACGGTTGTATGGACAATTCGCTTCAACTTCAAAAGATCTGTCAGATGACAACACGTATGAGATTGACAGTAAATCAGATCATGACTGTGAAGAATCTGTAGATGAACATGGCTGTGAAAATTATAGGGAAAATTCATCCCATATTGATGTAGAGATGATAGAGTCAACAAAATTCCACAGCGATGGAATCAGTAGTGAGTGTGCAAGCCCTGAAGACAGTAAAGTTAATGACCAGAATGATTAGAGTATTTATATTTGGCAGTTTTTAACTTAAAATTACATAATGTTCAGATATAATATAACAATAAAAAAATGTTTAGAAAGCGAAAATAAATAAGAAATATTCGAAATTAAAATTAAATTTAAATGAGTCTGACATTTCACTTGGACTGGACCAGATCCCGGTTAATGATAGTAATGATTTTTTTAATTTTTTTTTTTTTTGAAAAATCAATTTGGTGATTTTTTTTTTAATTTTGTTTTTAAATGTATGTTATTTTTGTGCTTAAGTTTTTATTCTTGAATTGTTTTTTTTTTCAATTTTTAAAATCATTTTATTTAAAAACCGTTCCTACGATTTTGAAAAAAAATCCCTTTTTTTACATTTCTTAAAGAAATAAAATAGCGTTTAAATTATTTCACTCAATACAATTTAACGTACTTTATTCGAACAATCAAGTCACAAAAATCGAATAAATGCTTTGACGTTCTACAATATGAGCAAGTACGTGCGATCCAATCGTGCAATTTATTTTAATCAATGCACGAATAACGACACTGATGTAATGAAAGGGATCAATGCAAGATATGAAGTCTTAATCTAGTCTAGATGATTTGTAGATAAGAAAAGAGAGTGATAAATAAATGTATTAAGTTTACATGCGCACCTTCTCTTACACATATCAAAATTCAAAATCAAGCGATTATAATGTCACGTTCACAACATTTATTTAATTCGCCCTGCTCTTGTTCACAATTTTCACTGTTGTCAATTGACCAAAATATTTGTACGTCATCAGCATAAATAAGTGCCATTGAATGTTATAAAAAGAACGGGAATCATTAATAAATAAAGGAAACAACTAAGGACTAAGAGCTAAGACGACTCCTCTGAAAAACAACCGAATTAAGTTTTAATTAGTATGATTCCTAAAAACAACCCTGTTTTTTGCGTTTGTGTATGTAAACCTAACCATTTCAGTTAATTTTTTTAATTCTTAATTTGCCCCAATGAAAAATTAAGCAAACAAAATTTCATGAAATTGCAAAATCCTTCCATCTTAACTTAAATTTAAAATAGGAGATAATCCAAATATATTCCATAGCTAAATCGAACAGCTGATTAAGATTTTATTTTTTAATTAAAATTAAAATTGATCTTACTAATCTTTTAGGGCACTGCAAAAAAGTAAAGCTTCAGTATTTATCTATTATATTAAGGTCCATTCACATGAGAGCCACCAACGACCAACGAACGAATGAGCATTCGTCTTTTTTTGACTTATTCCACAAAAAAAAGTGGTTTGAAGGTTATTCGCGCGCGAAAAATTAAGTTTGCCAAAGAGGTTGCAAGTTCGTAATAATCAGGTTGCGATTCGCGACGACAAGCAAATTTTAGTATCCAAGCATTTGTGAAGAGTATAGGTTTATAAGTTGCTTTAAATTACATACATTTTTTTCATTTATTCGTCGTTCGTTGGTCGCTCCCATGTAAATAGTCCTTTACTTTACTTTTTGGTTTTGACTTCATTTAAAGCCAAAGGATCCATTTTTTAAATATTGTTTTACAAGAAATTGAACAAGTTTCCGTATAATTTTATGTCGGAACTGGGTTAAAATAACAGCATAAAACGGTCGGCAGTAGCTTAGTAGATAAAGTATTTGCTTGTTAATCCAGAAATCGTTATTTCGATACTCAAGTTGGGTATACATTTTTCAAAACTTCAAAAGGACAAATAGTCACCTAATTTTATAACTTACCGTACCGAAGATATTGCTGCCGTTCAAGCGCCCGTCTCAAGGGATAGAAAACAATAGATTCCACGGACGGCGTGTTCAAAAATATGGCGTTCACCTGCACTCTCAAAATATGGATTTAACTCATGAACTAAGTTCTTCAAGAAACACCGCATTATTCACAAAAAAGGGTATATTAACGAATGTATTTTATATACGACGGTGCCACATCCCGGTTTTGCATTGTTCCATATCTGAGGCGATCTAAATGTAGGTATCTATCGTTAAATTTGTTTGCTTCATACATTTTTGCCCTGCTTTTCTTCCGCACGTGCATGCTCCATTTTTGTTTGTGTAATCATCATAAGATTTGTATCGTCACGCGAACAAATGCTCCAAGGCTTTTCGAGCTGTGTTGGAAACCCAGATTACGACGAAACGCTGACAAATGAGTTTGACATTAAATCGCTCAGGCACAGCCAGCGAAGCCTCATAATAAAAGGGCAATTGCTTAGTATCTTGCTTCATCTTTACAACATTTTCAATTATGTATTTTAAATAATATGCGGTTTGTGAATTGTTATTTTGATAATTTAAAGCTTTTTTTAATAAATACTTTTAAAGGCCCTTCTTGGTTTCTTCGTATATTTGTGTAGGCGTTGCCATAAAAGAAGGCGTTAATAGTGAAATGGAACTTCTGGTCTTGATTCTATTACAACTAGATGGCATTGTTCTCCTGCTCAAAGCACTACCACGCCAGTGCCAATTGTTGATAAAACAGGCGGAGTATATTTCTTCGAAAAAAGCTCGCACCCTATTGCAATCCTCACGAAAATAGATAGAAAAAAAGAAACAAACAAATGGAGCATAAAGAATGAGCTTTTTGGCGCTTCAAAATCATTTTTATCAGAAGATACTATACATAAAATATAAAATTAGTTTAACAACTAAAAGACTTCTACTTGATTTTGAATTTTCTATAGATAAATTTGGATAATCTATTAATGTCGTCATTAACTTTGGAAAAAGACATGCCACCTTAACCACCTTAACCACCATAACCACCTTCTTTTCTTTTTTAAAAGCTTTCCAACTCACTCTTTACTATCCTTACATAGTCAAGCAGCGATTATTGATAAAAAAAATGTAAATCTTTAAAGTCCACAATAACGCCCATCCCTTCATTTCGCGGTGACAACAGCTTTAAAAAGAGTAATGGGTATTAAAATTCGTATTAAAAAAATGCTGCTTTCCCCCATCCACCTTCATTTCCGGCAATCTGCTTTCCTTGCGACATCCCTTCCGCGGCGTATAGTGAGTGTCCTTTTACCAAGTAATACATCTTATGAAACTTCTTGTCATAGTATCATTCTTCGAGTCGATTCTGATTAGGAGGGATGAAAAAGAATTCCATAAAATGAGTTATTACTATCCGCTAAAAGATTTATGAATTGGTTTTGAAATTTATCAAACAAATCCACCAGCCATTCCTCGCCCTTGCCTTAAATTTCAACCCTCGTTCAGCCCACTATTGCTTTTATCTTATTCAACAAATATTAAAATTGGCTTTTAAACTAATTTAAAAAAGCTATGAAGTTAAATAGCCCATCGAAACCAGAACCCAGCAACTGATGCCACTTTAAAAAGTGGAAAACCTTTTTTTTTGGTTGCATGCATTGGAGTGCTCAATGCTCATGTCTATTCGTATTCAATCGAGTGGCAACAATCACCCGCATCCCTGTTCAGCTTTAATTGCTTGCGGCTCACCATCAGATTTATACTTACGTCTATGGTATTCGAAGCAATCAATTGAAATATTTGCTGAAATTGAAATAACGAAATAAATAACACGTTGATAAAAGTGCCAAAGATATGCACAAAGATATGCGGCTGGAGAGAAAATTAATATCCTGAAAAATGGTGAATCCCCTCAACTTACAATTTGGAGTGTTAATATTTTTTTGTACTTTACAATTGCATACTTACATACCGACAAGTGTATTACGCTGTCAGTAAATGATTTATGAAATTGCTTTCAGTTATTCGTCGTCAATTAAGCACGGAAAAGATAATTGAGAAATTATTCACCCTCTTGGAAAGTTGACGAGTTGTAGACATTGTTGATCATCATAAAGCAATCAACAAAACGAACCAACAAGCAAGGCCACTACATTTTCTCGAATCGCTTCGTCGTTATTTTGATCCCTCATAAGATAGGTTTGAAATATACCAGATAAACAAAATTCTCGGGATATGTTGTCAATAGCGGACTTATTAAACATATAAAATTGTATTGATAACTAAAAAAACCCTGATTTTGTCACTGACTCACTGATGATCATAAAAATTCTTTTGGTACTTCCTAATGTCCTAAAGGCTGAAATTTGGCATGCAAGCTAGTATTAGTACACAAACAACAAAACAAATTTTAAAACTTGGAACTTTCATTTTCATCCCCAACCGGTTAAACTAGGGGTTGGAAGATTGAATGAGACTTCAGCAAATTTTGACCCTAGAGGTCTGAAAATTGATATAGGGATAGGGACTCCTTGTTATATTAAATTAATAAAATAACAATATAACCCCAAAAATAAATTTAAAAAAAATTAAAAATATGTCATAAGCCAAATAAAAATAATAAAAAGAAGTGAAAACGCCCGAGCGGTATAGAGTTTGTGAAGTTTAGGCCTTGTAGAGTTATGTCGTGTAGAGTTAGAAGCTGGCTCTACATGGGATCTGATAACTTTTTGAATTTTATTTAAAACATTAGTTTTTTAAAAAGCTTTTATTGATTCAAACTTAAATACTACACTTAAGCTAACTTAAACTACGACGGGAGATAGACTTCTCTTCAACTGCTGGCTGCCGCATCCAAAAAAGATCTTCTTGGTCGATGATTGGTTTCCTTATCTTTTTTATGCAGAGCGCGCACAATATGGGTGGCATATTTGTATCTCTTTGCTGAGTGCTGATGCTGACTATGCGATTGATCGCAGAGGTTGTAAATAACAATGGAACAATGGAAGTGCTGATGTATGTTGTTTGGAACAATGTATGTTGTTATAACTTCCCCCTTCGTTTGAGAAGATCGTCTCGATCTTATATTTGATGTTGATAAGTTTCAACTCGGTTCATAAAGTCCTCTATTTGCAGGCTAATATATTCCTAAGTCAACTTTGGCTGCCTGGATTTCTTGAAATATAATATTGAGAAGGTTATTTATATTGGGCTATTTATAACTTCTCTTTGGATAGTCGGGAGCAAGTTTATGTTTTTGATTTAAAATTTTTTGTCTGAGGCTTCGAAATACTAACCAATGTCGTATTCGTTGACGGTGTAACTTTTCAAGAATTTGTTGATTTGTCCCGTAGGGTTCGCATATGTTTTACCATATATAGTTGTGGTATTTTCGAAAGTAACTAGGTATGTTCCAATAGTGGTTTTAATGTCAATATGTTGTCTTCCCGTAAGTAAAATAGATCCGTCTTTAACTATTTCTAATTCTAGGTTTCTTACTTTTATTTTATTACATAAGGCTTTCTTATTTTCTAGTGAATTGACTAAACATGTATTATTATCTTTGTGTAGTTTACAATAATTGAATCGTAATTCAAATTTGCAATCTTTTACGTTCTGATATGATTGATCGCAATTAGCAATTTCTTTATTTAACATTAACTTGCCATCTAACTGGCTTAAGGCTCTAGTTTCGAAAAGTTTACATTTTTTGTATAGTATGGGATATATGATCATAATTATTATAATGTCTTTGTTTTGTAAAATTTTAAATTTAGAGATATCTACCATTTCGTTAATGTTTACTTCAGTAATTTCATTTCTTATAATATTGTTTATTTCTTTATGATTAAGTATACTAGGATTTAATAAATGCAGCTTTGCTAAAGTTAAAGTCGTTACAATATTCTGTAATTTAAAAATAGTTAGCTTACATTTTTCGGCGATGTAATCGTCATAACATTTCTTTTTACACTTTTAATTACATAAAAAGTTTGGAATTTATTATAAATTGTTTGTCATTATTTAATATTAAATGATGATCTGGTGATCATGCAATCCATTTCCAGATCGTTCCTAATGTGTTTATTGCTCTCTTATGTTTAGTTATAGTTATGGTCGAGATAATTCTGGATTATATTTGAATTGTTTTCATGTCGATAATTTCAAGGTGTATTGGCGTAATTTAATTCGCCATGATCCTTAGTTAGTCTCTCCCAAGTGGTTTCGACAACATTTTGAATGTACGTAAGGTTATTTACGTGAAAAATGTTGGATGTATTTTCGTAGATTAAAACATCATCAATCTCTATGAGAATGTAGTTCTCTCGCGTGCAATCTATAAGTTCAGCTTGCGTTGAAGCAAATATAAATATAAATAGACCGATGTCCATTGTCTGAAATTAAAGTTTCAGATTATCTTTATGGACTACTCTGTTATTACTCAGTTGTATTTTGCTTCCTTAGTGAGCTGTGACAATTTTCTTTCTAAACTTAGGTTGTAGTTTATTACGTGCGCCGGTTATCTTTTGGTATACTACATCATTAGGTTCAAGTCTTTCCTTTTCTTTTTTTATTGTGCGTGCTTATCACTTTATCTTGAGTTATGGCTAACTTAAGAGGTATATCTTCGTGAAATGTTTAATAAAAAGTTTTCAATGGGTTTCTTTTGTTTAGAAGAATCAACAGTTTTGTTTAACTCTTTTGCAGATCTAATATAAATTTCTATGGGATCAAGTAATTTATGTTCTTGTTTTAAATATCTAGCTATTTCTTGTATAGTACTATGGACTCTTTCTATTTGTCCATTGGTGGTACTATGGTTAGGAGGTGTATAATAGATATATTGTAATGTCTGATCTTTGCATAATTGTCGTAAAGACTGCGTATGTAAAAGCTACATCTTGGTCACAAACTATATTTTTGCATTCAGGAAATATTTGAAGTATTTCTAAAACTTTTTTTGGCAAATCTTGACGATTGTCAATTAATTTTATTACAAGGAATTTAGAGTATGCATCTCTAGATGTTAAAAATTGTAATTTTGCTGTAAATATTATATCGATGTGTATAGTCTCACCTTCCTTTAAGGGAATTGGCGCCTCGCCAATTGGTTGCAAATGTGGATGCCTATTATATTTATTAGTGTTGCAAATTTCACAGTTCTTTGCGAATTGTGTAAATTCTTTTTGCATATTGGGCCAGTAGAATTTATCTAATATTTGTTTCATGTTCTTTTGAGCATTACGATGAGCTCGGTTGTGGGTTGTTTCTATTAAAGAAATGAGTCTTTAGGGTGTTTTTAATTTCATGAATTATTTCTACTGTAGCATATAGTGCTACTGTACCTTCACCAATATTTTCTTTAAATATAGGGATTATACCTTCATTATTATTTCCCTTTTCCTGGGAAAGGAAATAATTGTTCATGTCGGGTTTCGGGACCTTTGTTTATAACTATTTATATGTTATATGGATTAATGGGTCTATCTAATTCTTCAATTTGATTTTCATCGCTACTTTCAGTGGAATGCTGGGTAATCTCTGAATCTGAATCAGATATATGATTTAAATTTTGTCGCGATAATGCGTCTACTACGACGTCAGTCAACCCTGGCCTATAAACCATTTTTGAAGCATATAATTCTAAAAGCGCATGCCATCGCTTCATTTGTATATTTGTGTTGCGGTGTCAAACCGCGAATGTAAGGGGTTGATGATCCGTGTGGATCTCGAAATTTGTAACGCCATATAGGTAGTTACGTTAGCTCTTTAGAGCATAAACGATAGCGTATAGGTCCTTTCCGTTAGCTGCATATTTTCTTTCGGTCTTCCCGTGGGTTTTTTTCCTTGTGAGAGCACAGCCCCAACTGCGCTATCCGTAGCAACGGTGGTTAAGATATTTGTTTTTGAAAAATCGGGTTGGTTTAATTTAACCTCTGTCGTTAAATGATTTGTAAGTGTTTCAAAAGCTTGACTCGCTTCGTTGTCTAATATAATTTCGGTCTTTTTCGCAATATGCGTGGACACTTAACCACTTTCACTTTGTAGAAACTTTGTAAGTGGGTTTCTGCATAGTTACGAATGAATATTCTATAGTACCCTTTCATACCTAAGAATGACCTGAGTTGCCTTAAGGTTTAAGGTTGAGGGTATTTCTTAATTGTATTAGTTTTGGAAGGATTTGTTTTAATTTTACTATGACCAATGACATAGCCATGGAAATCAACTTGTTCGTCATATAATTTCGACTTTTCGGTCGAGATCTTCATATTTGCATCTTTTAAAACATTTATGATTGTATTTAAGTGTTCAGTATGTTGCTCTAAGGAATTCGAGTAAATAATTATGTCGTCGACATGACAAAATTTTCTTATGTAAGGACGCAAAAAGTCGTCCATCGCTCTCTTAAAAATTGAAGGAGCGTTTTTTAGCCCAAACGATAATCTAGTATATTCATACTTTCCGTTATATACGCTAAAGCTTGTTTTTCCAATGTCTCTGGCTTCATTCTAATCTGATGGGAGCCAGAATCGAGATGGAGAGTTGAAAAATATTTGGCATTGCCAAGATTAGACAATATGACATTAGTATCCGGGATAGGATACTTATCTAATGTCGTATTCTCATTAAGTTGTTTATAGTCTATTACGATCCTATTTTTTTGGGTACCATCCTCATTTATGCCCTTCTTGGGTACTACCCATACCGGAGAGTTATAGGGACTTTTCGATGGTCTTATATTGTTTTGTAATAATTCTTTAATTTCATTATTTACAAACTTATTTACGCTCAGGGGATAAGGATATTGTTTAGTTCAGATAGGACGGTCAGAACTTGTGCGTATTTCAGCAGTAACATCAGTCCAAAATGAGAGTGTATAGTGTCAATGCTCGAATGGATACTTGTGATTTTCTCCAAAATTGTCGCTACTAAATTATCACTTCCCTGAATCTGATTCAATGACTCAGTAGTATCATCAAAATATATTTTGTCTGTATTATCTTCATATCTTAAAATATTATTTTTTAAATCGATTTCGGCATTTACTGAATTTAACAGATTACTCTACCTATAAGTGCTTCGTATTCTAAGTTATTTAAAACGTAGAACCTTGTTTTAATCTTTAAAATTAATGCTTCATGGTATTGTTTAATAATTATTTCCCCGTTTACAGTACAGGCACGTTTGAAAATAGCGAGATCGATAGGATCGCTCAGGATATCTGGTCGACAGTAGTAAATACTTGCGCCAGTATCTATAAGTATCTTAACATTTTTGCTTTATTTTTCTTCATAAGTGGGACAATCCCACTCTTCTTCTTAAAAATTATTGCTATCTTCGTTGATATTATTGATCCGTTCGTTTTTAACGGGTGGAGGTTGTATAGAGTGCTATGCACTTTCTCCTCGCTCGCGTTTGAAAACGGGATTGGTTATTGTTGGTATTATAATTTGGCCTTTGCCAGCGCGGTGCATTATTATTATTATTATAATTTCTATCACCCTGCGTAAATGGGTTTTGTATTTGTGAATACAACTGTTTGTAATGATTAGCTTGTTGCTGTGGAATTGGCCTCTTCTGGGAACTGCTGAGAACAATTGGTTCGAATAATTGAGGCAACTGTCTGTAATCTTGGTTGCGTCGAAACTGTGACGCATGGTTGTTGATAACTTGTGCAAGGACTTTAGGAACCTGAGTTTTTATTATCAGATCTTTGCGAATTTTGAAGTGCAAAATTTGATCGAGTCTGGTTGTTTGCAAGCTCCTGAGCTTTAGCAAGGGCGTTGGTTATGTCGACTGGACGTAATGAAAATAGGATATTTGTTAATTGTTCATTAAGACCACTTATAAACACACGTAGAGCATCTGCACTATTAATATTATTCAGCTCTGTGATGATAGGTGAGTCTGACCCGCAAGTTATTATGACTTTGTTTGTTAAGAGAGTTAATTTTTTATTAACTTCATCATAATATTGGAATATTGAAGGTGAGCCTAGTCTTAAAACACTCATTTCCTGGTTAATATGCATTGGCCGTTTATCGGCGTTAGCGAAATCCAAACGAGCAATAATGGCTTCGAAGTTAAGTACGGTACCATGATTGTTAAGTACGTCATTTGCTGCTTTTGGCAGCGAAATATAGTTTGCTACCGATTTTATATAGTTTTATACTGTAATGAGCCGCATCTCTCCAGCTGACATAAGCCGTCTGAGTACCGTCAAAATCCCTTAAACTCTGTTCAATTTATATTTCAAGTTTACTGTTATGGATTTCAATAAGCTATCTCCATTTTAAAGCTCTCAAATAGTTGGTTATAAATTGGTATAATTCTCACACAAATGTAGGTATTGTTACCAAATGTTTATTAAAATTTTATGAAAACAGAAACATGTAAAAAAAATTAATTAAATTAAATCTATCTTTTTCCACACCACCAAGAGGTAAGATAGAAGTTTTTTTTTATTGTAATCGGATAGTTAGTTTCCTAAGTACCGTTTTTACCCCACCAACTTATATTTTTTTCACAAAAAAATATAAACCACACCTCCAAAAGTACACAGATTTTTTTTCATATAAATCCTTGAAGCCGTTTTCGAGAAAAATAAGCTTTCACTTAACGTTTATATGGCAGATACCGTTAATATTTGAGCTAAAAAAAACTTAAAATAAGGCCGCTGTAGAATGTCGAAATAATTTTATATTAGAAATTTGAAGACCATCGACCAAGCTTTAGTCCAAAATAGATACATCCGTACAGACAGACAAACATAATTTTCCAGTAACTCAAATACTTTTCTCGATCGTTATGTCATGTTTGATTGTTATCTCAATTTATTTTTGTGTACGACTACATAACTTGCATTAAAGAACCTATAATCGCAAGTACAAAAAAAATTGCCAACAAATATTGCATTAAGTATTTTCATTTTAACCGTTTTTTTTTTTAAGAAAAATAAAAACGAAAAGATGTAAGCAAAAAAAACTGCGACAATACCTTCTTCTTTAAACTTAAAATATGCTCTCATTCGCTCTAAGAAAGCTTCAATTCTGGAACTGTCATAACAAAAACCAAAGAAAAAAAATGTCCATTAATGGCGAATGTTAACTCTGCAGTAGTATTTTTTTAATAATAAACACAATAAGCGAGAGGCAAATTGATAATCAGTCTCCTCGCGCTCGCAGTCGGGGAGTAGACAGGTGTTGGTGGAATGTACGTGGGTTAAATGAAATATTAGAACAACAAATTCAATGTATTTTAGGGTTCTCTTTTGTATTTAGTGGCAATTTCTTAAGTTGAGTGCGATGCAAACACTTGCAGGTATCAGTGTGTTTGAAAGCTCTCTTCCATAAGGTCTGTATTGAAAATATAAATTGAACAGAGTATAGTGACTTGATGATGTCAAGTGTGTCGTCACATGGGATAGACGAGCTAATTGTCTGAGTTGTATACTCAGTCATATCGAGTAAGAACCCTCTATCGTGCATTAATTTATGCAATCTATCTATTTCGATCACGTAAGAATCGCGTTGTTCGACTAATATTTGTTCGTATTTTATGTTGTTTTCTCTGATTGCCTAAGAAATCAGGCTATTTATCGCGTCTTGATTCATTAAAAAAAAAAGATCACCAGGGGTGGAATCGCGTAAGGTGATAGTTGATAGGTGACAATTAAAAGCGACACTTTTGCTCCATGTAAGGTGATTATCAAAACGACTATCGCTTTTTGGCGATAATTTTAAGTGACAGCTATTTAGGTCGCTTTCATACTTTCTATTGACATTTTGCATTGTTGGTTTGAACTTCGTGAAAAATAAAATTATAAAAGCGTTTTTTATTGAAATTAAAAGAAATTATTTAAAACAAAAATGAAGTGCAATGTTTACATCATGAGCAATTTTTAATAACGCTAACAGAGTGAGAAATGCAGAAAATAATTATAAAAAAGTCCAACTGATCAGAACTAAGCTAAGAAATAAAGCAAATATTCTGGAACTTCCTAGCGCAATGTATGAATCCATTATGAACAATGTTTGACAATTATTAATTAAATATTTTACATATCTATTATAGATTTTTGAAAATTTTTCGTCTAACTAAAGAAGCCTTTGTTCATGTTTTTCGGCTGCTAGATTTACCATCTGGAACAAGATCAACGCGTGTTCCACCTATTCTTCAACTCGTTGCAACAATAAATCTTCTTGGTGGTGGTGGTTACCAAGGACAATTTGGTGCTGACTGGGCTGCACCAATGGTATCCAGAACCTTGGAGAGAAAACTTACAAACAAATTGAACAAATCCGAGCCAAAATGACATATCATTCTTGGCAGAATTGTAAGTGATGCCAATAAAATAAAAAAAATGCGATCACCTTACACAGAGCAACCAAAAGGTGATAATCAAAAACGACAATCACAAAAGTGACAGTCAACAATCACCTTACGCGATTCCACCTCAGATCACGTTACACAATAAATTTAAATTATGATTAGTTGTATGATAAGTTTTATGATTCACTTAGTTTAAAAAAAAAATATATATATATATAATCTTACTCTAAATTATTTTCTCCCTCGAATTTTTATTTATTCAGGGGTGGAATCGGCTAAGGTGATAGTTGACTGTCACCGTTTTGATGGTCAATTTTGATTATCAACTTTTCTCAGCTCTGCATAAAGTGATCGCTAAAACACTGGCACCACTTGGCAGCACTCACAAAATAAAATGTCATTTCGATCAGTTTCTTACTTACTTACTTAGGTGGCGCTACAGTTCGGGACGAACCTGGGCCTCATCCAACATGCCTCTCCAGCCAACTCGGTCTTTGGCTAGCTGCCTCCAGTTTTGCACTCCAAGTTGGTTGAGGTCGTCCTCCACTTGAGCGCGCCACCTAAGGCGAGGTCTTCCTTGACTGCCTCTTCCCTCTGGGATGGAATCGAAAATCCTGCGAGCCGGAGCATTGTTGTCCATTCGCTCTACATGACCTTGCCATCTTAAACGTGATATGCGTATTTTTTTGACCAGGTCAATGTCGCTGTACAGCTCGTATAGTTCTTGGTTGAACCTTCTCCTCCAAAGCCCGTTAACGCAGATAGGGCCAAAAATCTTCCGAAGAATCTTACGCTCGAAACGACTAAGGATATCTTCATCCGCTTTAGATAGAGTCCATGCCTCGGCGCCATAGAGCAGGACTGGGATGATTAGGGTCTGATACAGAGTCTCCTTTGTCTTTCGAGAGAGGGCTTTGCTACTCAATTGCCTTCCTAGCCCAAAGAAACAGCGATTGGCAAGAGTAATTCTTCGCTTTATTTCTGACGAGACGTTGTTGTCAGATGTTATAGCGGATCCGAGGTACACAAAGTCCCTAACTACCTCAAAGTTGTACCTGTCTATTGTGATGTTTTGTCCAATCCGCCGGTGTTGTGTGTCCCTTTTTGTGGACAGCAGGTACTTCGTCTTGGCCTCATTGACTGCTAGTCCCATCTTAGCCGCTTCAGCTTCAATGCTAGCAAACGTTCCACTGACAGCTCGCCGAGTTCTGCCAATGATGTCTATGTCGTCAGCGTATGCTAGCAATTGCACAGACTTGAAAAAAATTGTCCCACTACAATTGACTTGCGAGTTTCTTATAATTTTTTCAAGTATTAAGTTGAAGAAATCGCACGATAGCGCATCACCTTGTCGGAAACATTTTTTGACGTCAAAAGCTTCTGTGAGGTCAGAACCAACCTTGACGGAGCAGCGAGAGTTCTCCATCGTCATCCTGCACAGTCGGACGAGTTTTGTGGAAATGTAAAAACCTGGCATGGCTCTGTATAGCTCGTCTCTATAAATGCTATCGTACGCGGCCTTAAAATCGATAAAGAGGTGGTGGGTATCGATTTGGAATTCTTGGGTGGTTTCCAGGATCTGCCGTAGAGTGAACATTTGATCGATTGTGGACTTTCCTGGTCTGAAACCACACTGATAGGGGCCAATCAGGTTGCTGACGAAAGGTTTCAGGCGTTCACATAGTACGGCAGAGAGGATCTTGTAGGCGATATTCAGGAGACTTATTCCTCTATAGTTGGCGCAGTTAAGAGGGTCTCCTTTCTTGTGGATCGGGCAAACGATGCTGAGGTTCCAATTATCAGGCATACTTTCTTCTGACCAAACTTTAGAGATGAGTTGGTGTATGCACTCTACCAGGTCATCTCCGGCCGCTTTATAAAGTTCGGCGGGTAGTCCGTCGGGTCCAGCAGTTTTGTTGTTTTTGAGTTTAGATATTGCTATCCTTACTTCATTTTGGTCAGGTAAACGGAAGTTTTGTCTGTCATCATCCATGTTGAATGGTTCATTCTGCCTGACAGCGGGATTTTGGCCTTCATCGCCGTTTAACAGTCTGCAGAAATGGTCCTTCCATGTACTCAGCACCGACTGTGACTCTACTACGAGGTTTCCATTCCTATCTCTACAGGCTTCTGTGCGGGATTTTTTTCCTTGGCATGTTCTTTTTACCTGTTGGTAAAACTTCCGCACGTTGTTCCTGGAGTAGCATCTCTCAATATCTTCGATCGCGCGCTTCTCATGCTCTCTCTTTTTCTTTTGGAGAAGCCGGTGTTCTTCCCGTCTTTTCTGCTCGTAAAGCTCGCGAGCAGCTCTCTTCTTTCTTTGCAGCGTCGCTTTATATGTTTCTTGTTTGGCTGCATGGGCCTGCCTGCATTCGTCATCAAACCAGAGGTTTCGTGGTGGTGGTCTGGTGAAACCTAGCACATCAGTTGCGGCATCTATGATGGCTTGTTGGCAGTGTTGCCACTGATCTTCGGCACTTGATGCTGGCGGTACTGGATTTCTTGAGAGGTTACGGGATATTCGATCGGCATAGGTTCTGGCGGTTTCTGGCGATTGCAGCTTTCTGACGTCATACTTCCTCACAGTATTACTCTGTTGTTGTGGAGTTCGGGTTATTCGCATTCTTACCTTTGCTGCAACAAGGTAGTGATCCGAGTCGATGTTAGCTGCTCGGAAGGTGCGAACATCCAAGATACTGGAGGCGTGTCTTGCATCGATCGCAACGTGATCAATCTGATTGACGGTTCTTTGATCTGGGTGTCGCCAAGTCCCTTTGTGTATATCGAGATGAGGAAACCGTGTGCTTGCAATGGTGACGTTATGTGCCGCTGCGAAGTCAATTAGCCTAAGTCCGTTTTCAGACGTTGTGTCGTGTAGGCTATGTTTTCCGACAGTCCTACCAAAGATTTCCTCTTTACCTATTTTGGCATTAAAATCGCCTAGTACGATCTTAACGTCGTATTTAGGGCATTGCTCATAGGTTTTGTCCAGGAGCTCATAGAAGTCATCGTTGGTGGCGTCATCTTTGTCATCTGTGGGGGCATGAGCGCATATAAGGCTAATGTTGGCGAATTTAGCCTTGATACGGATTGTCACAAGTCGCTCACTTACGTGTCGAAAGCCCAAGACTTCTTGCCTAAGTCTACCGCTTATGACGAATCCGCACCCAAATAAACGCTGTGGTCTTCTTGCGCAATCACCGTAGTACACGTCACAGTTTTTCATCCTGCTTTTGCCCGGCCCATTCCATCGCACTTCCTGGATGGCAGTAATTCCTGCTCTGTAGCAGTCTAGGGCCTCCGCTAGTTGTTTGGATGCACGTGGTCTGTTAAGAGTTCTAACATTCCACGTGCAGATCCGAAGGTCGTTGTCCTTGATTGGTTTTTCCGGGTCGTCAACAGTAAATCCGTCCTTTTCCGAGGCTATTGGTCGCTTCGCAACTTTTTCTTTTTTTCCGTGGTAGGGTTGTTAACCCCACGCACAACCCCCAACCTGGAGGGCCAGGTCCTTTGTTGGATTCCTTGGACAAAAGGAACCGGAGAATTCGGAGTCAGTAACCCACTTCGGGGATATGAGCGCTGCCGTTGGCCCATTAAGGGTGCATCCGCCACCATCTCTATTTCAATGCCCTGACTTGCATTGAATTGTCCTAATGACCTTATCTCGAAATACGTCGAAGTAGCTCATTAGTTCGTCTGCTTCGTTGACTCTTGACGCCACCGTTGGTCCAATTGGTTGGGCTCATCCGCCGTACGTCCTCTTTCTGAGGGGCTCGTGCAAGACTTCTGCGAATCGATCAGAACAGTCATTAAAGCAGAGCATTATAGTGTTGCTATTTTTTCTGTGTTCAACACTCGCGCTTATAAGTTTAGCAGGAATGTCCGGATGGACAGACCAGTACCCGGTGGTTACCGCGGGGAGGTAAAATAAGCACAATTGATGTGTACGATATAGTTGCAGCGACTGTGCATCACCAGTTTGATACCTTTCAGTGCCTACCCTATTCATACAGCACCCAACCACCGATCAGTTTCTTAAGTTAGTTTGAAACAATAGAACTTTGTTGTAATTGTCTCCTTTTTCATTGTGTTTGCATTGAAGTATACATATATTACTACATTTTACAGTTTTTGCTTAAAATTCGATACTTCTTTTTTATATTTCATAAAAAAATCGAAATATAATAGAACTTAAGCCGATACAACTTATTTTTCCCACAAACTTTATACACAAATGTATGTAGGCTGATACTGGCTTTTTAGATTTGGCGGATCGCAAAATAACACTCTAATTTGTTTTTCGAGCAAACGTTAGACGCGATCCCGGTTGAGCCCCCAATTAGAATTTAATTTAAAAAATTAGTTTTTTAAAAAAGTTTTCATTAATTCAAACTTAAAAACTACACTTACAGCTTACTTAAACTACGACGGGAGATAGACGTCTGTTTTCGAGGGATACTTTTCTTTTTTCTTCAAATGCCGACTGCCGCATCCAAAAAAGATCTTCTTGGTCGATGATTGGTTTCCTTATCTTTTTTATGCAGAGTGTGCACAATATGGGTGGCATATTTGTATCTCTTTGCTGAGTGCTTATGCTGACTATGCGGTTGATCGCAGAGGTTGTAAATAACAATGGAGCAATGGAAGTGCTTATGTATGTTGTTTGGAACAATGTATGTTGTTATAAGTTACATAATATACATAGGTATGAATGAATGAATGAAGTTGGAATACATATTCGAAACTCGTATGTAGGTATCGACAAGATTAGACTTATCTAACTATTTTCAAGAAGT
>OZ020508.1:94418654-94423654 GCA_963971375.1 Platycheirus rosarum | reverse complement strand
AACAGGAAAAAATATAGTAGCCCCGGGAGTGGCAACCTTGGCTCCCGAGGATCGTAATGCTACAAGCGAGACCAGTGGTGACCCTTTCAAAAGAGTACCAAAAATTCTTCGGACTCCTCCTCTGAAGAAGGGTACTCCTACAGGCCCTAAACCTTCTGAAGGGCCGAAGTCTGCAAGGCGTGGGATTTTTTCGATTTTTGTAACCGAAACGGAAAAATCGAAATTGTAACCGAAACGGAAAAATCGAAAGATGAAGCATACTCTGCTGCGCCGACGAGAGTAATTGCCCCTTCTGCCTCCAAAGAAACGAATGAGGGGAATTCAAACGTTGTTTTTCTTACGGAGATGCAGAAATGCCTTAATACTCTCAAGGTAATGAAGACGGCGTGCCTGAGACAAAAAAATATCAGCGTAGATATTAAAAACGGCATCGCGTCATTGGAGGAGTCTCTTGACAAAATAAAATGGTCTAAAAGAGAAGAAAATAAGACCGATGGTTGCTGCTCAGCTTCAAAGCCGTCTACCACGAGCACAGAAGCTTCACACCAGAGGGTTGAAGCCGGACAGAAAAAAGGCCCTAAAAACCCTTCGGAAACGGTAACCATTAAAAGACCACCGTCGAGTCCACTTCAAAAGGATCCCGACAAGAGAACGAGGAAGATCTCACAAGCCGCGAGGGCGGAAGTCAGACAAGAAAGTAGAACACTGACCGACGAAGTCAACCTCGGAGAAGAGAGCTACGCTCAAGCTCTGATAAAGGACACGGAGACGGAGACGTTTGGGACAGGCCAAAAGAGTAAAAATCAAGGAAAACCTAAAGAAGGCCCAACAGAAAAGAAAAAGAAGAAGAAGGAAAAAAAACGCGACCGACGGAGAGCTCGACCTGAAGCTATCCTAATAAAGCCGAAGGGAATGGAGAAATTCACCGATATTCTGAGGGAAATCCGAAGCAAAGCAAATCCAGACGACACCGAAACCATTGTCAAAAATGTTCGGCAAACAAAATCTGGACATGTGCTTTTGGAACTCGGAGCAAAAAGTAAAGACAAAAAAGCCTTTGGTGAATCCCTGAAATCCATACTAGGAGATAAGGCAACGGTTCAAAACCTCGAACCGAAAGTGGCCATCGAAATTAGGGACCTGGACGAGCTGACAACTGTGGAGGAAGTCGAGGAAGCTATTAAAAAGAAACTCCCCGATGTTACAACAGATATCCAGGTTGCGATCACTGGTAAAAACAGAAGCTCGCTGAAGATAGCCATTGTCCAAATAAGCGCAAGAGCAGCCAACGATATGCTGAAGTCCCCCAAGATAAAAATTGGATGGGTTCAATGTCGAATCCGCAGACGAGTTGAAGTTAAAAGGTGCTTCAAATGCTTCGGATATGGCCATATACAATCGTCTTGTAACAGCATGGACAGAAAGGGCCAAGGACTCTGCATTAACTGTGGAGAAAAAGGAAACTGCCAAGTGTTTAAGAAAGCACTTGAACAGGCGAAAAAAGCGTCCTCAAAATGACCATAATTCTCCAAGCGAATGTCCACAGGGGTCTTACCGCTGATAGCCTCCTGACAAAACTTGTTGTGGAATTGCGAGCAGAAATCGTCATCGTAAGCGAACAATACCGTGATAAGGACGGACCAAACTGGATACCGGATCTGCTCAGAACTGCTGCTGTTTGGATCCCTGACACAAGAAAATTCCTCATTGAGAGAAAAGGGGCAGAAAGAGGTTTCGCATGGGTGAAAAGTGAAAGGCTGACAGTAGTTAGCATATACCTCACTCCTAACGAAAGAATTGAAGAGTTCCGTACAAAACTGGAAGATTTAGAAGATTTTCTAAATCAAACCGAAGGAGATATCCTAGTAGCTGGAGACTTCAACGCCAGAGGACAGGAGTGGGGTATGCCAACTACAGACTCTCGAGGAAGGCAAATACTCGAGATGGCCGCGAGACGTGGACTATACGTAGCTAACGTAGGAGATACCCCCACCTTCAGGAGACCAGGACACAGAGGCACTATTCCAGATGTTACCTTTGCGACGGACAACGTATTTGCAAGAATAAAGAACTGGAGAGTAATCGAGGACTATACAGGAAGCGACCACCAGTATATCGTTTTTGACTTGGAGGATAACCAACGAGCCCTAAACGTACGTCACCAACCACGGGCTCCAAGGTGGAACTTAAACAGCTTAACGTGGATATTTTTAAGGAAGTGATCGAGGAGGGGCAGATGCTGTGCTACAAGTACAAGGACCTGCTGAAACCAAAGCTGAAGCCACGATGCAACTAATTCGGCTCGCCTGCGACTCCTCAATGCCCCGAACGAGTGGTGCCAACAGAAACAGAGATCCAGTGTACTGGTGGACAGAAGAGATAGCTGCGTTACGCCGGAGATGTTTACAACTTCGTCGAATAGTCACCAGGGGGAGAAGAGAAACGCTGAACCTATGGAGGACGCCACAGCGGAGTTCAGAACCAAGAGATTCGAGCTCAAGAGGGCCATCAATTCGAGCAAGAGAGAGAGATGGGAGGATCTCCGCCGTGATGTAAATAGCGACCTCTGGGGACTAGGCTATAAGATTGTTACGCGTAAACTCGGAGCTCAGATGACACCCCCTGTTCTTAGCGAAGAAAAAATGGAGCACATTGTTGAAACACTATTCCCAACTCACCCTGTCAGGGCACCTGACAACACACAGGTCCAAAGACAGGATATCCCACTTTTTAGTGAGGAAGAGTTGAGCATAGCTGTGCAAGCACTACAAAATAGAAAAGCCCCTGGTCCCGACGGAATCCCCACAGAAGTTCTGAAAGTGACTGCCCAAGCATGTCCCCAATTACTGCTGAACATGTTTAACAGCCTCCTCGAAGAAGGCATCTTCCCCAAGAGCTGGAAGAAACAACGGCTGGTGCTCATCAGCAAAGGAAAAGGAGACCTGGACTCCCCATCGGCATACAGCCCCTGTGCATGCTAGACACCGCGGGGAAACTCTTGGAAAAACTTCTGAAACCACGGCTTTCAGCGGCAGTACAAGCGTCGGGCGATCTATCAGAGAGACAGTACGGTTTCCGGAGAGGCGCTCTACTATCGGAGCAATACAAGAAGTAGTGCACGCCACCCAAGTTGCCCAACAAAGAAACCACTACTCGAAAGAGATCGTCTTGCTGGCAACACTGGATGTACGAAATGCCTTCAACTCGGCCAGGTGGAGCGATATTCTACATGCGCTCGAATGGGAGATTCCACGTTCCTGCCTACCCTCTACGGATGGTGAAAAACTATCTCAGGGATCGAGAGCTGATTTACGAAACTACAGAAGGCCCACGAAGGAAGGAAGTCACATCTGGCGCAGCGCAGGGATCAATCTTAGGACCAGACCTGTGGAACATCTCCTATGATGATATCCTACGCATGGAGATGCCTGATGATGCCTTCCTGGTTGGCTACGCTGACGACATCGCCGCGGTGATTATGGCACGAGACACCGATAGCGCGCAAAGAAAGCTGAACCAGGTCATGCGACGAACAAATTCTTGGATAGAAGAGCATGGACTCAGCCTAGCCACGGAAAAAACAGAGATAGTTCTTCTGACGAGGAAGAGGATTCCCACACAAATCGACTTCCAAATTGGGACCGAAGTGATAAGAAGCAGCGCGGCAGTGAAGTACTTGGGATTGAATCTCGACACAAAGCTAACATACTGGCAACAAATAAAGACAGCAGCGGAAAGAGCTTCAAAAACTACCACATCACTGAGCAGACTGATGGCGAACGTGGGGGGACCAACGGCCAGTAAGCGAAGGCTACTGATGGCGACAACTCACTCCATCCTTCTGTACGGGCAGCGAAATATGGGCGGATGCACTTAAACAGGAGAAGTACCGTAAACAGATGGCGGCAGTGCAAAGATGCGGAGCTTTACGTGTGGCAAGCTCCTATCGAACGGTGTCGGAACCAGCTGTTCTTGTAATCGCTGGAGTGACACCTATTGATCTCCTAGCGACAGAGAGGAAGTACGTCCACGACAAAAAAGAGGAAATGGGAGTGGAAGCGGCATCCGAAGAGGCTAAGCAGCTGACGATACAGAAGTGGCAAGAGCGTTGGTGCTCACAAAGCAGAGGACGATGGACGGCGAGGCTAATCAGAAATGTGGCTGAGTGGAAGGACCGGAAACACGGTGAGGTCAACTATTACGTCACCCAGTTACTTACCGGACACGGATACTTCAACGCCTTTCTCCACAGGATCGGCAAAACGAGTAGTCCAGCCTGTCAGTACGGGGACTCTCAAGAAGACGACGCAGAACATACCTTCTTCGCCTGCAGAAGATGGGCAACACAAAGAGAAGAACTGGAGAGAAACATTGGCACCATCACTCCAGAGAATATAGTCGAAAAGATGCTAACCAGCCAACATAATTGGAATGTGATCTGTACATACACCAACCAGATCCTCAGAACCAAGAAAAGGGAAGAAGAACAGTTCCGCGTTCCTAACCTACCCTAACCTATTAATCTGCTAACCCAACCAGATCTAACCTAACCAACTTAAACTAACGTAACCTAACTTCACCTAAAAAAACTAACTTAAACTAATGTTACCTAACTAATCTAACCTTATCCTAACCTAACCTACCTAACCTAACCCATCCTTACCTAGGAACGAAGAAAAGAGGGGAAGAAAAGATCCCGCTAGAATACGTGAGCCCAGAATGGGCAGTACAACAGGGCCCCCCTTGAAGAAATGCAACCCGTAGTCCCGAGGGGGGTGATCTTCGAGACACTTTTGGAGGTTTAGCCGGTATGCCATTATAAGGTTGAAATTCCTTGGTGAGTCCCGGCACACGGGGAGGTATGGATACCTCCTTATGGTGCGTAACGCATTCCTCCACAAGTAAAGTAAAAAAAAAAAAAAAAAAAAAAAAAAAAAATTATTATTATTATTATTATTATTATTATTATTATTATTATTATTATTATTATAATTATTATT
>OZ020508.1:94411154-94413654 GCA_963971375.1 Platycheirus rosarum | reverse complement strand
GCCGTCTACCACGAGCACAGAAGCTTCACACCAGAGGGTTGAAGCCGGACAGAAAAAAGGCCCTAAAAACCCTTCGGAAACGGCAACCATTAAAAGACCACCGTCGAGTCCACTTCAAAAGGATCCCGACAAGAGAACGAGGAAGATCTCACAAGCCGCGAGGGCGGAAGTCAGACAAGAAAGTAGAACACTGACCGACGAAGTCAACCTCGTAGAAGAGAGCTACGCTCAAGCTCTGATAAAGGACACGGAGACGGAGACGGTTGGGACAGGCCAAAAGAGTAAAAATCAAGGAAAACCTAAAGAAGGCCCAAAAGAAAAGAAAAAGAAGAAGAAGGAAAAAAAACGCGACCGACGGAGAGCTCGACCTGAAGCTATCCTAATAAAGCCGAAGGGAACGGAGAAATTCACCGATATTCTGAGGGAAATCCGAAGCAAAGCAAATCCAGACGACACCGAAACCATTGTCAAAAATGTTCGGCAAACAAAATCTGGACATGTGCTTTTGGAACTCGGAGCAAAAAGTAAAGACAAAAAAGCCTTTGGTGAATCCCTGAAATCCATACTAGGAGATAAGGCAGCGGTTCAAAACCTCGAACCGAAAGTGGCCATCGAAATTAGGGACCTGGACGAGCTGACAACTGTGGAGGAAGTCGAGGAAGCTATTAAAAAGAAACTCCCCGATGTTACAACAGATATCCAGGTTGCGATCACTGGTAAAAACAGAAGCTCGCTGAAGATAGCCATTGTCCAAATAAGCGCAAGAGCAGCCAACGATATGCTGAAGTCCCCCAAGATAAAAATTGGATGGGTTCAATGTCGAATCCGCAGACGAGTTGAAGTTAAAAGGTGCTTCAAATGCTTCGGATATGGCCATATACAATCGTCTTGTAACAGCATGGACAGAAAGGGCCAAGGACTCTGCATTAACTGTGGAGAAAAAGGACACAAAATGAAGGATTGCAATAATCCTCCAAAATGTTGCCTCTGTGCCGACCTGGAAAACAGACCATCCCTGAACCACGTGCCGGGCACAGGAAACTGCCAAGTGTTTAAGAAAGCACTTGAACAGGCGAAAAAGGCGTCCTCAAAATGACCATAATTCTCCAAGCGAATGTCCACAGGGGTCTTACCGCTGATAGCCTCCTGACAAAACTTGTTGTGGAATTGCGAGCAGAAATCGTCATCGTAAGCGAACAATACCGTGATAAGGACGGACCAAACTGGATACCGGATCTTCTCAGAACTGCTGCTGTTTGGATCCCTGACACAAGAAAATTCCTCATTGAGAGAAAAGGGGCAGAAAGAGGTTTCGCATGGGTGAAAAGTGAAAGGCTGACAGTAGTTAGCATATACCTCACTCCTAACGAAAGAATTGAAGAGTTCCGTACAAAACTGGAAGATTTAGAAGATTTTCTAAATCAAACCGAAGGAGATATCCTAGTAGCTGGAGACTTCAACGCCAGAGGACAGGAGTGGGGTATGCCAACTACAGACTCTCGAGGAAGGCAAATACTCGAGATGGCCGCGAGACGTGGACTATACGTAGCTAACGTAGGAGATACCCCCACCTTCAGGAGACCAGGACACAGAGGCACTATTCCAGATGTTACCTTTGCGACGGACAACGTATTTGCAAGAATAAAGAACTGGAGAGTAATCGAGGACTTTACAGGAAGCGACCACCAGTATATCGTTTTTGACTTGGAGGATAACCAACGAGCCCTAAACGTACGTCACCAACCACGGGCTCCAAGGTGGAACTTAAACAGGCTTAACGTGGATATTTTTAAGGAAGTGATCGAGGAAGGGGCAGATGCTGTGCTACAAGTACAAGGACCTGCTGAAACCAAAGCTGAAGCCACGATGCAACTAATTCGGCTCGCCTGCGACTCCTCAATGCCCCGAACGAGTGGTGCCAACAGAAACAGAGATCCAGTGTACTGGTGGACAGAAGAGATAGCTGCGTTACGCCGGAGATGTTTACAACTTCGTCGAATAGTCACCAGGGGGAGAAGAAGAAACGCTGAACCTATGGAGGACGCCACAGCGGAGTTCAGAACCAAGAGATTCGAGCTCAAGAGGGCCATCAATTCGAGCAAGAGAGAGAGATGGGAGGATCTCCGCCGTGATGTAAATAGCGACCTCTGGGGACTAGGCTATAAGATTGTTACGCGTAAACTCGGAGCTCAGATGACACCCCCTGTTCTTAGCGAAGAAAAAATGGAGCACATTGTTGAAACACTATTCCCAACTCACCCTGTCAGGGCACCTGACAACACACAGGTCCAAAGACAGGATATCCCACTTTTTAGTGAGGAAGAGTTGAGCATAGCTGTGCAAGCACTACAAAATAGAAAAGCCCCTGGTCCCGACGGAATCCCCACAGAAGTTCTGAAAGTGACTGCCCAAGCATGTCCCCAATTACTGCTGAACATGTTTAACAGCCTCCTCGAAGAAGGCATCTTCCCCAAGAGCTGGAAGAAACAACGGCTGGTGC
>OZ020508.1:94401154-94406154 GCA_963971375.1 Platycheirus rosarum | reverse complement strand
TGTTCTTTCGATTTGGTTGTTGAACTTGCTGATTATCCAATTCATCTTTTCAGTGATGTTTCGTGTAACACCAATTAATGCTTCGTTAACTCTATACTGGTGATTATTATCTTCTATTATCTCTTCTTGGCTCTGAAGGATTTTATTGGGATTCCCAGCTACCCATTTCCACGCTGAACCAATCCAATCAATAGATCTTGTTCTCCTATGAGTACTGCTTCTTAGCAAAACTAAGCGGTCGCTTATTTGATGCAGATGGAAATCAAAGATAGACTTCCTTTCGTCTTCTTTTATATTTTCATTCACGACTTTGGTTATATCGTCCAGTAATTTTTGGAACTTCACTAAATCAATAACGTGAACTAATTTTAAATACCCGTCGATTATTCGGCCGTGTCCATGTTTAAATGACACTATAGGTGCTTCATAATTAAAAATTTGGAAACCTTGCGCCACAGCCAAAAGAAAAAGCCTGTGGGATAGGTTAGTATGCTTTAGAGTACGAATAGGTTAATCATGTTTAAAAAGGTAAACGCATTGTATGAATGTGATGCAAGAGTGGAATTCCATTAAATAAAAGAAGTATAGTTCTGATTTTTAATGTTAATTATATGCATAATGGTTTATTAAATATTACTTTTGTTATTTTTTTTCTTATCTATATAATCTAAGTAATCTATTACAAGATTTCGTATTAATTAAGGTTAAACGTTTGATTAGCTTATCCTATATAAAGTTAGTAGTAAAGGTTAAGCAGTTTTGTTAATCTGTCTTATCTATAACATCAATGTAAAAATGTTCAATTGATTAAGATTAAGCATTTTATTAACTTTTCTTGTTTATTAAGTTAATCAAAAATCTTTGTTACTTATCCTATATTAAATTATACAAAATTAAAAAGTTAAGTAGCAGTTGGAATAATTTTTATTTTAAATATTGTATCTGTACGTGTGCAGTGCAGTGCATATGTGCATATCCCCCTTTTTTTCTTTTTTTTTTTTCTTTTTTTTTTCTATTTACGTTTTTGATATGGGCTTTATGAACTTTGCGGCCCGTGGACGTTATGACAGTCACTTTATTGTCTTTTTCTACAAATACCTTTCGGAATAGTGATTTATTTTTACCTTGAATTTTCTTAAAGGCTGTATAAATGACTTCACCTTTCTTGTACTTCCTGGGTGAAGATCGTTTCGCATTGCGGAATTTATTGCTAGCTTTTTGCTTCTTTTCTATTTCGTTTCTTAATTCGTGGTTCACTTTGGCACGATAGTTTTCTAACCCTTGATAATTTATTCTAGAACTTCTATTGAAAAAAATATCAGACGGTTTCTTTTTAGTGACCGAATGAATAGTGTTATTGTATCTATCGACAGCTATACATAACAACTCTCTCGTTTTCAAGTCCTTATACTCTGCTTTTAGACATCGATAAATTTCCAAAATTGTTGAATGTAGTCGTTCTACCTGCCCCTTTACTTCACTGCGGTTCACCGGAGTCCTGTAAAGTTCTATACCCAACATTTTAATAAAATTTAAGATGATCGGGCTCAGAAAACTTCGCTCGTTATCTGTCACAAGCATTCTCGGCACAGTGAAATAATGTAAAATTTTTGTTATTTTATTTCTGAGGTAGAGTGATGACTTGTTTTTAATATGAAAGAGTTTGGCAAATTTTAAAAATTTATCTATGCAGTTAATGTATTTTTCATTTTGCAACTCTATTATATCCATGTGGAGAATTTGACATGGATACGATGGAATCGGAGTTGGACGAAACTCAGGCTTTACAGGATGTCTGTCATACTTGTTAGCCATGCAAACATCGCAAGATTTCGTGTAGCGTGTTATAAGACTGTTCATCTTGGGAAAGTAGTACCTTTCTAGTAATTGCTCTTTATTTTCCTTTGCGTTCCGATGAGCTCGTCTGTGCTCTTTACTGATGAGATGCCATATCTTCTCCTCATCCATAACGTCGTCCACTACTCGTTGCGTTAGTCTAATCTTGTAATTGGCAAAATTTTTTACATAAACCCTTTGCAACAATTCCATGCAAAGCTCTGGAATTTTGATGCCGTTCAGGATGTTTGGTTGTAGTCGAGCCTTCAGAACAGCCGTTAAAATTTTTCATCCAGATACTCGACCGAAAAATGATGCCTAGAATAACCGGGGTGCGGTTCTTCATAGGCTTCGAAATATTTTGCCACATTGATGATACTTTGATTTCGGAAAACGTTTAGCGGTAACTTGACATGGGGGATGAGGTCAGAGGCGTCTTGTATAGCACTATGGACAGTTTCATCAGCTGTTATAGTTGACTTATTGCTTTCACTTGCGGTTTCCGTTGAGGAATCTGCCTCTGCTGAATTAATTGCGTTATCAGTTGAGGAATTGCTGGCCGTTTCAGTTGTTGACCCATAACGTTTACCTTTTGAGTTTTGTCCTCTCTCAGCCTGCGCTGAGCTAGGTAAGTGGTTAACTTGGGTCTTAAGTCTAGAGAGAGCATCGGCTACTAAGTTTGATTTACCAGGTTTATAAATCAACTCGTAGTTGTACTCTTCTATACGAGCCTTCCATCTTTTCAATTTGGCGTTATAGTTTCTATTTCCCATAGTGAAAGTCAATGGCTGATGGTCTGTATATATGCGGATTTTCTTCGCTCCATAGAGAACGCAAGTTGTCGAGTGCCCAGACTATTCCCAGCATTTCCTTTTCATTTGTTGCATAGTTCTCTTCGGTCGCGTTGAGCGACCTTGAAATATATGCAATAGGCTTGTCTTGTCCTGATAGGTCTTAGGACAAAACGGCTCCAATGGCATAATCTGAAGCATCGGTAGTCAAATTCAATGCTTTTTTGAAATCTGGGAAGGCTAAGACTTCCGATGATGTTAATAGGTTCTTAAGATCATCAAAAGCTTGCATGGCTTTGCTATCCAATTCAATCGGGACGCGCCTTGATTGGTTCGCCTTAATTTGTGCGTTTTCACCCCTCGTTAGATTAGTTAGATTAGCGAAGCCCCGCAACCTTAGCGTAGTCACGAATGAATTTCCTATTATAGGATGTGAGACCCAAAAAGCTTTTCAATTCTTTAAGATTCTCAGGAGGCAACAGTTTTTGGATTGCATCAACTTTCTTCGAATCAGCCCGAATGCCATCGGGAGTGATGACATATCCCAGAAATTCGACTTCGGTTTTTAAGAAGTGGGTCTTTTCTAAATTAACCTTAAGATTCACTTCTTGCAACCTGGACAGGATTTTCTCGATATTCTTCAAGGTTTCGTCTATGTCTTTACCGAAAATGACGATATCGTCAATGTATACATAGCATATCTTACCTATGTATTCCTTTAGTACATCGTCTATCATCCTTTGGAAGATAGCCGGTGCATTCTTTAGACCGAATGGAAGTCGAAGCCATTCGTATTTTCCATTCAATGTTGAAAATGCAGTTTTTGGTATATCGGATTCCTTCATCGGTATTTGATGGAACCCAGATGTTAGATCTAGTGTAGTGAAGTATTTGGCCTCTCCCAAGCTGGCGAGCGTCGAATTGATATCCGGAATGGGATATGCGTCTGAAATGGTGACAGCATTCAGTCGCTTATAGTCAATAACCATCCGGTATTGGAGCTCCCCATTGGGTTTCGGTTTTTTTTGGCACCACCCAGATTGGAGAGTTGTAAAGGCTTTTGGAAGGACGAATGATACCTTCCATTAAAAGCGCCTTTATCTCTTTTTCTACCTCTTCTCTCATACAAGAAGGGTATGGGTAACTTTTACTATATATTGGCTCGTCAGTAATGGTTTTAATCTCAGCTCTAACTGTGGTTTGTACAATTTAATTACCACTGAGAGGGCCAAAAACGACACTATATTTTTGAATCAGATTAGCAAGTTTAGACTTGACGTTTTTAGAGAGGTTCTCATCGAGAAGAGAGTTAATTTCCGCTGATATTTTGTTCTTAAGAGGTAGCTTGATATTTTTTGATAATGATACAATATTTTTTTTCCTATCGATTACCGCTTCAAGCTGTTTCAAAGAGTCATCTCCAATGATGCCATTAAAGGATTTTAAGCCACGAAGAACATAAAACGTTAAGATTGTTTTGTTTCCAAGCTTCTCAAAGAATTTCCCCGTTACTTTTTCAGTTATGTTAAGGTTACCGGCCGCAGAACTTACAATGAAGGGTTGAGCTAATTTGGTGGTTTTTTGCGGCACATGTGGGGCCATAAAGTTTTTGTTAGCCCCAGTGTTAGCCCCAGTGTCTACGAGGAAGCTCAACACATTTTTGTCCTTTGTTATATATTCTATGTAAGGAACGCTGGGCAGGCGTCCTTCATAAAATTCATTTCCTCCTCGTAATTTTCCTCAAGCGCTTTGGAATATTCTTCAGGGGCTACCTCTGTGGTAACATTGTACAGCCGTTGCTGTTTCTGGGGAAAGTTTTCAGAACGCGCTTTCCTTTTGAAAGGATTTACCTGGGGTCTGTTCATATAATTTATATTTTTTGTTTGGACTGAGCGGTCAATTTCCATTTTTTGGTGAGGTTTAGGTCCACTTGGCCTCGGTGGTGGATTGTTCCCCTGGAATTTTTGATACGGGCTCCGATTGAAAGGTTTTGGAGCTTGAGGGAAAGAAGGATAACCATCTCCCCTCGAAAAATGGTTCAGCGGAACTGTAACCGTATTGTTTTGGGCGCCTACGTGAAGAGAAAAGCTACGGTAGTAAACATTCTGAATTTCGAGACAAGCGGTATATGCCTCTGGTAATGTTTTAGGCCTTTGGATCATTATCATTTTTGAAATTTCACCATTAAGCCCGCGAATAAAAACATCCAGTGCCCTGTTTCTATAAGTTTCAACTAAGGCACTGACTGTTTCTTGACTGAAGGATTCAGTCTTTATTTTATTAATCATCAATGACAGTTGATGGTTCACCGATGCATAAAATTCGTCAAGCTTGCTCGACTTTTGGGTAAGCTGATTGAGCTGGTGCTCAAGC
>OZ020508.1:94386154-94391154 GCA_963971375.1 Platycheirus rosarum | reverse complement strand
GTCCACTTGGCCTCGGTGGTGGATTGTTCCCCTGGAATTTTTGATACGGGCTTCGATTGAAAGGTTTTGGAGCTTGAGGGAAAGAAGGATAACCATCTCCCCTCGAAAAATGATTCAGCGGAGCTGTAACCGTATTGTTTTGGGCGCCTACGTGAAGAGAAAAGCTACGGTAGTAAACATTCTGAATTTCGAGACAAGCGGTATATGCCTCTGGTAATGTTTTAGGCCTTTGGATCATTATCATTTTTGAAATTTCACCATTAAGCCCGCGAATAAAAACATCCAGTGCCCTGTTTCTATAAGTTTCAACTAAGGCACTGACTGTTTCTTGACTGAAGGATTCAGTCTTTATTTTATTAATCATCAATGACAGTTGATGGTTCACCGATGCATAAAATTCGTCAAGCTTGCTCGACTTTTGGGTAAGCTGATTGAGCTGGTGCTCAAGCGTCCTCATATCACGCTTATCAGCGTAATGAAGTGAAAGACATTGTTTGATGTCTGTCCAGCTGCCGTCAAATATGTTGTACGAAACAAGAGCAGCATCCGCTGGTCCCCTGACCTTATTGCGGATGTGCTGCAAGATTGCCCTATATAAAGGTTTGGTTTTCACTATGTCATAATCTTTCAAAATGCTTTCAACGGCGTGTACCCACGATATGTATTGTGTGGGACTACCGTCAAACGTCTGAAGCTCCTCTACACAGTCGGGCAATCTATTTATTTGTTGCAACTCTTCCTCGGTTCGAAGAGGATTTAAAACTGTTGGTTGATTGCCAAAAGCAACAGCTTCCGCCGTTCTAGCTTCCTCTGCAACCCGTTTGTCCTCAAGTGTCTTGAGGCGGGTTTCAATTCCCTTCAATTGGTGTAAAACGGAATTTATGGCACCGGAAATTTCGGTGACTGACCTGGCTAATGCTTCCATGGCCGTGATTTGATTTGGGTAGGTAGATATATATAAAAGACAATAAAGGACTTAAGAATTTCTCACCTGAAATTTCCAATATTTTATGGGAGTACCTCTTTTATTATTTTTTCTTTTGCACTAAACAACACACATTCACTGACACAATTTCTATTATATATGCTTAATTTTTCTTCTTTTTTGTATGTAGATTCTTAACACTAAACTAAATTTTTTTTTTATTTTTTACAATTTTTCCTCCACTTATGCTGTTATATTTAATTAATATTTTATTTTTAATTCAGCTTTTTACTTTTATATGCGAATGATTCGCTGGATAAATACGGACAATTTCACTTCAGAACTTATTTTTTCTGAACAAATTTGTATATTTCTCTCTCTTTTTTTTTTTTTTTTTTTTTTTTTTTTTTTTTTTTTTTTACAATTTTTTTCTTCCACTTAAGCTGTTATATTTAATTAATATTTTATTTTTAATACAGCTTTTTACTTTGACATGTGAATGACTCGCTAGATAAATGTGGACAATTTCACTTCAGAACTTAATTTTTCTGAACAATTTTGTATATTACTTTTTTATATATTTTTTCTTCTTTTCTTTTTTGTATTGGTGTATTACCAAGGAATTCACTGTTTGAATTTACTATATAGAAATTTATATAGGATATTTCAGATATTTAAATATCAGAAGTTCTTTTTTATTTTTTTTTTATTAGGAAATCTGTATTTTTTCCACTTTTCTTTTTTTTTTATATATTTGGAATTTTTTTGTTCGTTCTATTTTTCACTCACACGATTGTGATGAATTTCATCTCCTATTTTTTCGGTATTTTTTGTTTTCTGCAGTTTCGGCTGCAAGAAGAAAAATAAAAAAGTAAAAAAATTAGCAATTAAACGCGAACAAATTTTTCAATATTTAATCGCGTTTAAGCTAGGAACCGGTAGAAGTATCGTGTGTGTCCCTTTTAGGTGAGAGCGTTTATAATTGCAAACAACCGACTCGCGGCACGATCAACTTCAAATCTTAAATCCTTTCACCGACGAAAACTCTCATGTTCCCATGGGTATGGAGTATTGGTTGCTGGAAGGTCAATATGGCTTACTGTGTTCCCATGGGTACTATTGTAGCGCTTGCTTCATTGAGCACATTGACTTCCTGTCCTGTATGAAAGGACACAACAACTCGCACGGATAAAAGGATCAAAGATTTATACCGGTCCCTGCTCGGGCGCCAGTTAAGTTCGTCCTGGAAGAGGACATTAAAAAAACGCGAACGCCAGCCCAGGGGCTGGCCTAACTGTTCGACTTACTATTAAAAAACTTCTTATTTGATTTATTAAGTATTTATTAGACGAGATAACCGATTACAATCACTGTCGGAATAAGACTGCCTTCTTAAAACTAATTTCATTATTAAAAGCTGTCCCACGATGATATGCTGCGTCAGCGACCTTCAAAGTTCCCGTGCATTTACCCCAATCTGTTATATGATATCCAGAAATCGTGGGAATGGATAGCAAGTTCTAGTATGATTTGCAGTTTCAGCAAATCATATCCAAGCGTGTGCAAATGCATTCTGATGTAATGTTGCAGCGTATGCAGAATGCATTGTTCTAACTTTATTATTATTATTATTATTATCATTATTATTATTATTATTATTATTATTATTTTTATTATATTATTATTATTATTATTATTCTTATTATTATTATTATTATTATTATTATTATTATTATTATTATTATTATTATTATTATTATTATTATTATTATTATCATTATTATTATTATTATTATTATTATAATTTTTTTTTATTATTATTATTATTATTTTTTTTTTAATTATCATTATTATTATTATTATTAATATTATTATTATTATTATTATTATTATTATTATTATTATTATTATTATTATTATTATTATTATTATTATTATTATTATTATTATTATTATTATTATTATTATTATTATTATTATTATTATTATTATTATTATTATTATTATTATTATTATTATTATTATTATTATTATTATTATTATTATTATTATTATTATTATTATTATTATTATTATTATTATTATCATTATTATAATTATTATCATTATTATTATTGTTATTATTATTATTATTATTACTATTATTATTATTATTATTATTATTATTATTATTATTATTATTATTATTATTATTATTATTATTATTATTATTATTATTATTATTATTATTATTATTATTATTATTATTATTATTATTATTATTATTATTATTAAGATATTAAAGATTCTCAGGAGGCAACAGTTTTTGGATTGCATCAACTTTCTTCGGATCAGCCCGAATGCCATCGGGAGTGATGACATATCCCAGAAATTCGACTTCGGTTTTTAAGAAGTGGGTCTTTTCTAAATTAACCTTAAGATTCACTTCTTGCAACCTGGACAGGATTATCTCGATATTCTTCAAGGTTTCGTCTATGTCTTTACCGAAAATGACGATATCGTCAATGTATACATAGCATATCTTACCTATGTATTCCTTTAGTACATCGTCTATCATCCTTTGGAAGATAGCCGGTGCATTCTTTAGACCGAATGGAAGTCGAAGCCATTCGTATTTTCCATTCAATGTTGAAAATGCAGTTTTTGGTATATCGGATTCCTTCATCGGTATTTGATGGAACCCAGATGTTAGATCTAGTGTAGTGAAGTATTTGGCCTCTCCCAAGCTGGCGAGCGTCGAATTGATATCCGGATTGGGATATGCGTCTGAAATGGTGACAGCATTCAGTCGCTTATAGTCAATAACCATCCGGTATTGGAGCTCCCCATTGGATTTCGGTTTTTTTTGGCACCACCCAGATTGGAGAGTTGTAAGGGCTTTTGGAAGGACGAATGATACCTTCCATTAAAAGCGCCTTTATCTCTTTTTCTACCTCTTCTCTCATACAAGAAGGGTATGGGTAACTTTTACTATATATTGGCTCGTCAGTACTGGTTTTAATCTCAGCTCTAACTGTGGTTTGTACAGTTTCATTAGCACTGAGAGGGCCAAAAACGACACTATATTTTTAAATCAGATTAGCAAGTTTAGACTTGACGTTTTTAGAGAGGTTCTCATCGAGAAGAGAGTTAATTTCCGCTGATATTTTGTTCTTAAGAGGTAGCTTGATATTTTTTGATAATGATAGAATATTTTTTTTCCTATCGATTACCGCTTCAAGCTGTTTCAAAGAGTCATCTCCAATGATGCCATTAAAGGATTTTAAGCCACGAAGAACATAAAACGTTAAGATTGTTTTGTTTCCAAGCTTCTCAAAGAATTTCCCCGTTACTTTTTCAGTTATGTTAAGGTTACCGGCCGCAGAACTTAAAATGAAGGGTTGAGCTAATTTGGTGGTTTTTTGCGGCACATGTGGGGCCATAAAGTTTTTGTTAGCCCCAGTGTCTACGAGGAAGCTCAACACATTTTTGTCCTTTGTTATATATTCTATGTAAGGAACGCTGGACAGGCGTCCTTCATAAAATTCATTTCCTCCTCGTAATTTTCCTCAAGCGCTTTGGAATATTCTTCAGGGGCTACCTCTGTGGTAACATTGTACAGCCGTTGCTGTTTCTGGGGAAAGTTTTCAGAACGCGCTTTCCTTTTGAAAGGATTTACCTGGGGTCTGTTCATATAATTTATATTTTTTGTTTGGACTGAGCGGTCAATTTCCATTTTTTGGTGAGGTTTAGGTCCACTTGGCCTCGGTGGTGGATTGTTCCCCTGGAATTTTTGATACGGGCTCCGATTGAAAGGTTTTGGAGCTTGAGGGAAAGAAGGATAACCATCTCCCCTCGAAAAATGGTTCAGCGGAGCTGTAACCGTATTGTTTTGGGCGCCTACGTGAAGAGAAAAGCTACGGTAGTAAACATTCTGAATTTCGAGACAAGCGGTATATGCCTCTGGTAATGTTTTAGGCCTTTGGATCATTATCATTTTTGAAATTTCACCATTAAGCCCGCGAATAAAAACATCCAGTGCCCTGTTTCTATAAGTTTCAACTAAGGCACTGACTGTTTCTTGACTGAAGGATTC
>OZ020508.1:94379221-94380954 GCA_963971375.1 Platycheirus rosarum | reverse complement strand
ATTATTATTATTATTATTATTATTATTATTATTATTATTATTATTATTATTATTATTATTATTATTATTATTATTATTATTATTATTAGTATTATTATTATTATTATTATTATTATTATTATTATTATTATTATTATTTTTATTATTATTATTATTATTATTATTATTATTATTATTATTATTATTATTATTATTATTATTATTATTATTATTATTATTATTATTATTATTATTATTATTATTATTATTATTATTATTATTATTATTATTATTATTATTATTATTATTATTATTATTATTATTATTATTATTATTATTATTATTATTATTATTATTATTATTATTATTATTATTATTATTATTATTATTATTATTATTATTATTATTATTATTATTATTATATTATTATTATTATTATTATTATTATTATTATTATTATTATTATTATTATTATTATTATTATTATTATTATTATTATTATTATTATTATTATTATTATTATTATTATTATTATTATTATTATTATTATTATTATTATTATTATTATTATTATTATTATTATTATTATTATTATTATTATTATTATTATTATTATTATTATTATTATTATTATTATTATTATTATTATTATTATTATTATTATTATTATTATTATTATTATTATTATTATTATTATTATTATTATTATTATTATTATTATTATTATTATTATTATTATTATTATTATTATTATTATTATTATTATTATTATTATTATTATTATTATTATTATTATTATTATTATTATTATTATTATTATTATTATTATTATTATTATTATTATTATTATTATTATTATTATTATTATTATTATTATTATTATTATTATTATTATTATTATTATTATTATTATTATTATTATTATTATTATTATTATTATTATTATTATTATTATTATTATTATTATTATTATTATTATTATTATTATTATTATTATTATTATTATTATTATTATTATTATTATTATTATTATTATTATTATTATTATTATTATTATTATTATTATTATTATTATTATTATTATTATTATTATTATTATTATTATTATTATTATTATTATTATTATTATTATTATTATTATTATTATTATTATTATTATTATTATTATTATTATTATTATTATTATTATTATTATTATTATTATTATTATTATTATTATTATTATTATTATTATTATTATTATTATTATTATTATTATTATTATTATTATTATTATTATTATTATTATTATTATTATTATTATTATTATTATTATTATTATTATTATTATTATTATTATTATTATTATTATTATTATTATTATTATTATTATTATTATTATTATTATTATTATTATTATTATTATTATTATTATTATTATTATTATTATTATTATTATTATTATTATTATTATTATTATTATTATTATTATTATTATTATTATTATTATTATTATTATTATTATTATTATTATTATTATTATTATTATTATTATTATTATTATTATTATTATTATTATTATTATTATTATTATTATTATTATTATTATTATTATTATTATTATTATTATTATTATTATTATTATTATTATTATTATTATTATTATTATTATTATTATTATTATTATTATTATTATTATTATTATTATTATTATTATTATTATTATTATTATTATTATTATTATTATTATTATTATTATTATTATTATTATTATT